>PVLD010010987.1:0-67659 GCA_004027595.1 Dinomys branickii | reverse complement strand
ATATTGTAAGAATTTTATGCAAGTATTTCCCATTCCCCCCACTCCCACCCTTTGTGCTATTGGTTTTTGTATTTTACTTTTACATATACTAAAAACCGCACAATATATTGTCACTATTTTTGCTTGGAACAGAAAAATTGTATTTTTAAAATTTTATTTTGGAACAATGTTAGACTTACAGAAAAGTTACAGAGTTCACTTGTACTCTGTTCAGAGTTTTCCAATGTCTACTTATATAACCACAGTACAGTTATCGAAACAATGAAATCAACACTGACACAAAATTTACTAAACTACATGACATGAATTTCCCTGCTCATCTTTGTGAGCTTTTCATTCTTCCCTTCCCTTTTATCACCTTGTTATTTTGACAAATAATAGTTGCTTTGCAGAATGCTTGTCACCTGGGTTTCTGATATTTTTTCATGGTTTGTTTGAGATTATGTATTTTAGGAAAGAATACCACAGATCTGATTCTGTTGTATTTCTCATTGCATACTGTCAGTGGGTATATAATATGGGAATGTCGTACAGTGGTAATGCTAACCTCACTCACTTGTTTAAGGTGATTTCTGTTGTGTTCTTCCACTGTCAACTTGCCATTTCCTCTTTTTGGAATTGGTAAATATCTTTGGGGAGAAACTTTGAGAATGTGCTAATATCCTATTCATCTTCAAACTTTCACCCACTCATTTTAGCATCCATCAATAGATCTTGTCTTAATTACTATAGAATTTCCCCATTGTGAATCTGTATTTATTGATTGATGGATGGATGGACAGTCTGGGTTTTAACTCCCTATGTAGCCCAGGCTGGCCTCAAACCCACAGCGATCCTTCTGACTCAGGCTCCCAAGTGCTAGGATTACAGGAGTGCACCACCCAAGGGCTATATACATGCCACTGCATGAAAACTGTCATTTGCACTGTATACACTAGAAATCAACATTCTACACATCAGTTCTTTACAGATCCCACACAATCCAAAGTGTTACATTTTGCTGAACTCCTTGAACTGTGCTCAGCCATAAATTGGTGAAGCTCTACCTGCTTGCAAACACAAAATGTGGATGATATTTACTTATTTATTGATTTGCAGTGCTGGGGCTCAAACCCAGGGCTTCCTGCATGCTAGGCAAGTGCTGTACCACTGAGCTACACCTGCAGCCTTCTACACTTACTAATCAGAATTACTGTGTGTATAATTCTTCTGCATACTAGTATGGACTCGTGAATATTCTTCTTATGGGTTATAACCCAATACTGTCATGACTGATCTTAAATTGCTCCAGTATTAGCTACTGGGAATGCCTTCTCTGGGTTCTTGTTCCCTTCTTGGCAACCTCTCTTTTTTCAAGTGTTTATTTCTTTTATGTCATTCTGAGATGTTCCAGGCTTATGTTGTGTTTTCCTTGCTCTCTGCTGGGTCAGTCTCTACTCCAGGGGGCCCTGGTTTCTTTGATAGAAGTTGGTATTTGGAATCCAAGGTCTGGTTTCTGGCTGTGCTGATTGGTACCAGTCAGGAGGAGAGAGATGCCCTTTCCATAAAATCTGCTCTGGTTCCTTTTCAGTATTTCTAAGGAGGTGGTCATTTGAATAATACTTAGATAACTTTCTTGGTATTCTTCTGTACTTCCTTTGGCTCTTCCCCATGTACTTTTCCTTTCCACAGAAGTGAGGAGTAGCAGCTTTTGAGATCACATGCTAGGATTTGGAGATTTTCTTTCTTTTTGTTCAAAGTTATTTTATAGACTAAAGATGCTGCCTTCGAGCTATATTGATGGTAAGGCTTTTGTGTAAAACCTACTTTTTCCTTTTTTTCTACTTTCCTGTAGTTTGAAGATATTTTAGAGACATTTGGTTTATTTTTTCTACTTTATGTAATTTACTTTTGCCTGAAAAAATTCTTTTTTTTTTTTTTTTTTTTTTTTTTTGCGGTACTAGGGATCAAACTCAGGACCTTGTGCTTGCCAGGCAAGCACTTATTCCACTGAGCTATATCCCCAGCCCTCTGAAAAAATTCTTAAAGACTTCTTGAGCTCAGATGTGTTGGTAACAAAATCCTTTATTTCCACTTGCCTACCAAAGTCTCTATTTTGCCTTCAGTTCTGAAAGATATTTTTGCTGGGTATAGAATTCTATATTGATTGTTTTTCTGTTATATTTTGGTTTGCCTGATTTCTCATGAGTATTCTATTGCCACCTTTACTTTATTTCCCTGTCATGGATTTTTCTCCTGCTATTTCTCTTTGTCACTAATTTGATGTGATTTGGCTATGGAGTGTCTTGTGGTTATATTCATGTTTCTTTTGTTTAGAGTTCATCACTGTTCTTGGATTCAGAAGCTTCGAGTTTTAAAATCAAAGTTCGAAAGTTGTATGCCATATTTTTCTGAAATATTTGTGTCTTCCCTTCTGTCTCTTGTCCTTAAGAGATTTGAAATAGATGTGTGTTAGACTGTTTGTTGTTCCACAGGTTGCTGATGGCCTTTCCATTTCTTTTTCACACATCCTTTATTGCTATATATTTGTTATATAGATGAATGGGCTTCATTTGGGCAAATTCATACATGCACATAACATACTGTAATCTTTACACACACACACACACACCCCTCTCATCTCCCTTCCTCTCCCCTCACCCTAGTTTCACATTTTTTTTTTGGTTTGAGTTTCAATGTGTACAATGCAACTTGATATTTATCAGTCTCTGCACAAGCAAAGTCTTCCTTCCACAGAGCTGGAATCCATTCTAATCACTGACCCCAATTTAACCCTTTAGATTGATTGAGATTCCATCTTTATGGAATCATGAGGGTCTGTAGCTTTCCATGCAGTGAGTCCTTCTGCCTAATCTTGAGAAGGGAAGAAGAGGCCATAGCTTTAGAGAAAATAGACAGAAAACAGATTGAGAGGGAGACTGGAGTAGAATCTCACCCTTTACTACATGACCTCAGCAGGTAAGGCAACCTCTCCGTGCCTCAGAGTTTTCATCTGCACGGTGACAACCTCCCAGGGTGGTGGTGAGCATAACTGGATTTTGCGATGTGCTCGGGACAGGGCCAGCATACAGTTAGCACTCAGTCAACACGTGCACTTTAGTGGCTTCAGGAATTGTGGCCAGGCCACGGGGAGGGCACCACTACTACACAAGATGACAACAGCCAGTGTGGCTTGATAGGGGTGACGAGGGCAAGGATAAAAGCCACCAGCCTCATTCGTTCGCTTTGTCTCCTACATTCTGTTCTTGTCACCTGTGTGCCAGCCACGTGGCTATGCCCAAACTCTTCCAATGGAGTCAACTTTGCTATTTAAATGAAAACACATCAGGTTCCCCATAGCCATGTCCCTTCCATGACTGTGTCCCTGAGGCCAGGCCGGCTTTGGGCTGTGCATGCTCCACCAAGGATGTGTAGACGGGTGTGCTGCAGAGAGGAAACCTTGAACATCACATTGAATGTCAGTCATCCCTGTTTAGCAGATCTCGGCCACTCGTCCCTGGGACACTGTCACTATGTGGCCCTGGGTCTTCCAGCCACTCTGGCCTCACATTCCTCTTCTCCCCATTCCCTGGGCTGCCTGGAGATGCAGGCCGCCTTCAATTCCCTGTGCAGAGTGGCTTCAGCATTCTGAACTGGGATCTAGTTCTGTAAATCAAACACAGCAGTTAGGACCCCTGAGGCTTGACATGTGCCTCTTCCTTCCCCCACCCAGGGATCAGCTTTTCCAATGGGCTCTCACCCCCACCTGACTTCCCCAGTGCACAGCATCTAGGCTAGGATACACTTTGCCTGCTATAAATCGTTCCACATCCCTGCTCTCTTTAAAGGTAGAGGGACAGGAGGGACTGAAGTCTTGCCTGCTTAGCCTGGACTCCTTTCCTTCCTTCCTTCCTTCCTTCCTTCCTTCCTTCCTTCCTTCCTTCCTTCCTTCCTTCCTTCTTCCCAGCTGGCTCTCTCCCCTGACCCCTAGGAACAAGCTCACAAGCTTCCCAGTCCAGGCGGCTGTGCTGACCACACAGCTTTGAATCTCATGGCAGGACCCCATTTGGTCACAACCTACCCGCCACCTGAAGTTAATATCATTCCTAAGCTTGTGTGGTTTGTCACCCCGGTCCAAATGCCCTTTCTCAGCAGTGTAGGGGGGTGAGTTCACCGGAAGATGGCCAGGGTGACAGGAGGAGCAGGAGTCAGAGAAGCCTGGCCCATTCCTGACCTCCTCATATGCTGTCTGTGTGGTCCTTTGCCAGCCACTTAACCTCTCTGAACTCAATTTTTCATCTGTGAAAGGGGAAAAGAATGCGTGCATCGTAATAACTGAGAACTAAGAGAGGTCAAAGTCCAATGTGGTAGTGCACGGAGGCTGAGGCAGGAGGATTGTAAGTTTGAGCCCAGCCTGGGCAACACAGTGAGAGCCCTTCTCAAAAAACAAAACAAGATCAAATCTGTCACACGCCCCAAGGAGAGTCTGGCATGCAGGTGGGGTTTCATGGATCTTAGATTTCTTTATTCCTCTAGCAGAACCTGCAGGTTGAGGGATGGAAGGGACTGCTGGCCTTGGATAGCACAATGGGGACTAGAAGCAGAGCGGAAGTGTGCTTACAGAGGACTAAGGTGACTCCGGCGGGAATAAAAGAGAGGTCCATTCTGAAGGCAGCTGGCCAAGTCCCCAGGGCCATGCTGGCCGCTGGCTTCCTTTCTCCTTTGCTGCCCAAGCCCACTACAGAGGCTTCCAGGGCTGCCTGCAGCTTGTCCCCCCATCCCCTCTCGGGGAAGGAGCAGAGGGGCACAGCGGCACAGAGGGGTGACACAAAGAAGCCCTAGAAAGAAGGGACCAGCCTTGGGGGCGGGGCTAAGATGGAGCTGGCACGGGGTCTGCCTTTCTGAGCCTCGGTTTCCCCGTCTCTGCAAGGAGAGCATTGCTTTGGGATAGAGTCACTAGAGGGGGTCCTTGTGCTCAGCAGGTATAGGTGTGGGTGTGTGTGAGTATGTGAGTGTTAGTGTGTGAGTATGTGTGAGTGTGAGTGTGTTTATGTGTGTGTGTGTGTGTCCTTTGCTGGGCCCCACTGTCCCACTCCCTTTGGGATTCATTCCTTTGTTCAGACCATCAGCTCTGATTCTAATTGTGTGATCACATCTTATTGTTCAAGAAGTGCCCCTTTGCACGGCAACTTCTCACTCTTTATATGTGTGCCGTCTTGACTCTTCCTGAGAACCTGAATTCTTATTTTTGCACCATCTTCTGTTTCCTCTACAGACGCCCTTCCCTTGGGTGTTCGCTCTTTTTGTGAGGTCAGGGCTTACATTGTTGGTTTTCCTCAAATATTTGCCGGTTCTTGGATGTCAACTCGCGGCTATACTGCAGGCTCCCTGTTGCCTGTTCCTGGGATTCCTGGGGCTGCTGCTGGGATTCTGCGCTGTTCTAATTTCTCTGTCAGTGCAGCCCCTCTCCTTTCTGTCTTCCAGGAATCCCTCAAGATTTCTATTCTGCTAACTCCTCCTTCCCCACTTCCTATTTTCAGTGCTGACATAGATAGGCCTCCTCCCCATCCTCCTCTTCCTCCTCCTCTGCTTCCTTCCCATCCTTCATCAGGGTGTGCCATCTCAGTAATGGAGAGAGAGCTCGGCTGGGGGAGGAAGGTGCGCCATGCTCAGTCTGACCTCCTCATCCTAGGCCATTTTGTGTCTTTTCTCATACTCACTAGAAGAACCTGCAAACTAGTGTGACTTCCCTTGTTTCAGATGAAGGAACTGGGGGATGTAAACTGCACACCTGAGTCCCTCTCCAGCGCCACATCATCACTGGCTCATCACTGCATGCAGGTCAAATCCAGACATCCAGCGTGGACTTCCACAGTTGGGCACCAAAGGTGCCCCTGCCAGATCAGACCACCTGCGCTGTGCACCGTGGCGGGTGCTCTGTGGACACTGCCCATTCTCAGCTCAGACTTAGTTACCTCAGTCTCCCCAGTGCCCACAGTAGGCATTTGCAGACTAGGAGCTCAATATGTGTTTGTTTTGCAAGTAAATACAGAATTCGAATCCAGTGCCCTGCTTATGGCAACCCCAGAATCATCAGAGGAAAAAATGGAATTGGCCTGTCCGAAGTGCCTTTCGGCGCAGATCTCCCTGCCCCAGATCCTGCCGTGAGGTTGGTGTATGTTGCTGTCCACTCACCTACTTAGCACTGGGATGTGAGCGGTCAGCCTCGGGCTAGTAGAGGAGGTACTTGCTGAACAGAGGGAGAGGAGCAGCTCAGAGGGACCGAAACTATGACATGGACGGTGCTGGGTGGGTTGTGGGCGCCTGGAGCAGGGACAGGCTCCCAAGGGGCTGCCATTGGCAGTGCCACAAGCACCAGCATGTTTAGTGTTTCTGCCACTCTGGCTCACAATCTAATTCCATGGAGAAGCCAAGGGGCCTAGCACATGCTTCTGTCTTGCTGTCCACTGCGTGGCCTGCTGGAGTCCCACCTCTCACCCCCGTCACTACCAGCTACCCAGCCAGACCTGCAGAGGCGATGCCACTGAGACTCCAGAGTGCCCCCCTGCCCGCCAGCTGCCAGATCTCTGCCCGATCCAGGTGACACAGCCTTGTGAGCGGTGACAAACAGTAGCAGGACACTTAGTCACCAAGGGGATTTTCCTCCATCACTGAAGAAAGTAAACACTTCCTGCAGGAGCCAAGATGATGACAGGTCATTAGTGGGCGATATGCAGTGTGGGTTCAGATTCAGTGAGCGCCTTCAGATCGCAAGCGAAGGGCATCGTGCAGCCCCCCCCCCCGCGCCAATCCTGCCCACTCACTGTGCTTCATCCTCACAGGAGTTCTGTGAACTTGAGGGTGCTTTACTGGTGAGTGTTTCATGCCTCTGTCCCAATCTTCAGGCCCATCGGATGTTTTCCTGCTGCCACCCCAGCGGTTACAACCCCACCGGAAGCTTCCAGGGAAGCAGGTCTGAGCCCGCCCGTGCTGTAAACTTGATATTCTCTCCCACCGCTGGGCTTGTGAGTTTGCTTAATGCTTGCTTTCTCCCTAATAAAAGGCAAGGGAATGATCAGCTAGACATTTCATAATCTGAGCATTTGCTTCATTTGCTAATTCTGAGCACCATGGGTCTTGTGTGAAACGGAAGGTGTGCATTAGCCACGCAACTGCTGCCGAAAGTTCACTCCGAGGCTCCTGTCTGCAAAGGTAGTGTGGGGAGGACAAAGAGCAGGCGTAAATAATGGATTAAGCGTGGCTGCAGTGACAGCCTGTTCGTCCAGAAGCCTCAGAATGAAAACACACCGCTGGTGACTCACTGGATAATAGTAAAATTGACGGCTCATAAAACCACCACCTCCCACGGGGGCCGTGTGGCAGCCTCTGCCCGGTCTTGAGCTCGCTGTGTGCAGAAGTGGCCCATCTGAGCCTCCCCTCCCCGGCTGGTGGCGGCTCCTGGGTGGAGGGCTGGGGTGGGGTGCTTGGCAAGTGTGGGGGCACAGACAGGGTGGCCCTCCCACCAGGGATGCTTCTCTGCCCTCCTCTAGGTACCCTGGCCTGCGGCCACTTCTGTGCAGACCTCCTGGGGACCTGGATGCTATATAGGCCTCATTAGGGGGAAGGCAGTGACCGTGGCCCCAGGGAGCCTAAAACAAGGAGGAGAAGTGGCTTTGACAGCCAGTAAGGGTTCTGAGCCCAACCTGGTGGGGAATAAAGGACAGGAACGCATCTTCCCTCCTCCAGCCTGAGCGTTTCAAGCCAGAGTGTGATACCAACAAAAAGATATACATTCTGCAGGAAGAGCGTGGCAGTGACAGTGAATACCTTTAAACAGGGTGACCACGTGAAGCTTGACTGGGCCCTGGAGACGTCTCGGAGATTTCACTAGGAGCTGGGAAGGGACATGCACAGAAAAAGTGGGACAAATTCCTCCATGATGGCATCACTGGAACTCAGCATGGAGCTTCTGGTCCCTGGCAGCGGGCAGGGTTGTTTCATTCAGTCATGTTTCTCAGCCTTTGGCATCCACAGTGGAGATGGGATGTCATTCTGCGGTCATAAAATAGAGGGAGTAAGAACTAACATCTCTTCTCAAGTGAGTTGGATGCCCTAAGAGGCAGGTGCTTAACTCAGAGTCGTGAAGCACTGCTACAAAACTGATAGACTGGTTAGCATCCTCTCTGCTCCTCAACCACACAGTGGAGTGGCAGCGGGGAGATGAGAGTGTATTGAATTTATATTATATTCCAAGTGCTGGGCTGGAGACTTTGCAAGAGAACTCTGCAACAGGAGGTAGAAGCTTTAGTAGCTGTGTGACTTTGGGCAAGTCACTTACCCTCTCTGGGCTTTAGTTCCTTTAACAGTCAAATGGCAATAATGATACTTAATCTTACTACCTCCCCAGGGTGAAATGATGAGTCAGTCCATCAGTTAACTAAGTAATCCCTGTATTGATTCAAGAAATGCCTTCCTGTGGTGTTTTGATGCCAGGCACTGTGCTAGGTGCTGGGGAGACAAGGACAAATGGGACCTGTCTTACTCTTCAACAGCTCAAAGCCTCATTCAGAGCCATGTGCAAGTGCGACGGTGGGTTGTGATGGCCGCTGAAGTGGAATGAGCCAGGACTTCCACAGAGTTTCCTCCTGAAGGTAGGAAAGGGTAGGAGAGGCACTCTCCCTCTCTACGCCTGTGCAGTTAAAGAGAAGCATCCGTCCACCCACTCAGACGCCCTCATCGTTGTAGGGGTGAACGAGCAGCACGCACTTGAGGGTGCCGGCATCAGGAGAGTGGTGTCCCAGGATCTGTGCAAAGCTCCAGCCTCCACAACATCCTGCAGCCCTGGTTCCTTTTCCAGCAGGAAGCAAACACTCCATCGCTTGCTTTCCCATCATGGCTGAGCCAATGAGGAGAGAACAAGACCGGAAGCTGACAGACTCCACCCCAAGCGCTCACTAAAGCCTCCTCCGTGGTCTCTGCCCCCACACCAGCGCTGCAGGGCCTGTGGTTTAATGTGTGGTGAGGCAGAACTGCAACTGGTTCCAGACCTGGTGACTTTGGGGGTTGCTAGCAGGTCTCACTGCTGTCTCTAGCTCCAGCTTCTCCACCACTGCCACTGTGACCACTGACTCCAAGGGCCAGGAAGAGAGGGAAGGACGCCTCGGCCCCTACGTCCTCACTGTGCGTGGCTCCTCAGCTCCTGGAATCTGACCATAGCACCTACTCTGGGTCCAGCCAGAGCCCTGGTATGCTTCTCAGATGTGCCTCTGCAGGACACGATCCTGCAGCAGAATCAGCTGGGCATTTATTTAAACACAGATGAAGGAGGAGAAATTCGTTTTGCCTCATATAGTTCAGTCCATGGTCGACTGGCTCCAAGGCAAGAAGGCCCAGCAGAGGGGCATGGTGAAGGAGAGCTCCTCACAAGTAGTCAAAGTAGGATCTGGGAAGGGAAATAAACTCTTCCGAACACACCCGCAGTGACTCACCACTTCCAACAAGTCCCTACCCCCTAAGCAGGATGCACACTGTGGCAGGGTTATATGTGCTTCCCTAGGGCGACCAGTCAGTGGGTCTGAGCATCTGCATTTCCAGCGAGTGCTCAGGCCCTCCATCCCTGGTGATCCACAGATTTCACTAGAGAACCCCTGCCCTAGTTCAGTGCAGGGGCTGAGCAGTTGTCCCTAATGTGCAGCACCTTGAATGACCTTGTGCCTACCAGTGTACCTGGCTTTCGTAGCCAGCTGTTCTTACCTGCAGTCTAGAGCCAGTCACTCCGGGAATGTCTTTTCTTCACCACCCTAGATTGGTCACCCAAATTTTGAGCCTCTGAGTCAGCAAGTGAGGGGTAGCTCAGCTTCATGGCAAGAGCCCACAAAACAGGGGCCCAGTGGGCCTGCACTGTGGTTTATATCTGAGCGTCCCCTATAGCCTAATGCAGTCTTAGGCAGGGCTTTGGAAAGGCAATGAGATTGTGGGGGCTTATAGCTGACTTGCTGTAAGAGACGGGGCCTGTTCAGAAGCAGCGGGTCACTGTGGGAGCTTATCTCCCTTCCCAGCTCCTTCTCTCTCTGCTTCCTATCCGCCATGCTGGGAGCGGCTCTGCTCTACCATACTGGCCAGAGGAAGTGGGAGGCACTTCGCGGTGGAGCTGTGCACTACTCTTTGAGTGGTGCCCTGTGGAGAAGCCATCTCTGGAAGCCCTCCTCGCATTGAGTGACCTGAAAATCATACCTTCAGCTCTTCGGTTCTGCAGCCATGGTGTGGGTTCCCCCATGAACATTACCCCAAGATCACCTCCTTTAGGAAGTCCGCCCTACACGCACCCTTCCCTGCCAGGGCCTGTGTGTCTGTGCCTCCTGGACCGTGTTAATCCTCCCGTTGTTTTGTAAATCTTGTCTTCTCTGCTTTAGTCTCCTGTCCTTCTACCTTTCCTCCATTGGTTGGAGGTCTGCGGGGACTGGAACTGGGTTTTATTTAATTTTTTCAGTGCTGGTTGAGTGAGTTTATAAGGCATCATCTGAGGTTCCATGTCCAATGGGCATAAACTAAGCAAAGTTTGCAAAAACATCACAAAGGAGAGTCTCCCTAGTCCTTCGCTGCCTGTGGCTCTCCTAGGCTCGCACAGGATCCCTACAGCACCTCCTGTGGGTGACACCTGTGACCACGGCAAGAGCCCATCACAGGGCCCTGCTGTAGCAACTCTAGAGCCTTCCTGTCCTCCAGTCCCACAGCAAAGCTCTGCCCTATAGACCTGCTCCAGGCTCCAGGTCTGACACCCAGCTTGTTCCTGGCAGGGAGCAGGGGTCAGGTCTGGAAGGATTGTGCTATGGTCACTGGGGACCTGTCCTATCTTGGGCCTGGGATGTAGAGCAATGAGACGCTCACTCTCTCCTTGCCATGTGATGGACGGAGGGCTGGGTACTCTCCTCCTCTGAGCCCCAGCCGCCCTCCTGCAAAATGGGAGTCATGCTAGGGGCAGCCTTGTGAGGCGCTGTGAGGTGGGAGGAGGTATCTCGGCATGTACTTACGTGTGCAGGTCTGCATGCAGAAACGCACATTCATCACGGGCGTCGGCACCATGCGTAACTTCTCTTAATTCTTTTTGTTCTCCCTCCCTCCCCTGCTGTCCCCTGCCCTCCGTCGCATGTACTAAAGTTCTAGCTCCCGATTTCCTACTGTCTATCTTTTCTTCACCCCTTTATAACTCACCCATACTTTGCATTTCTCCCACAAGAGCAGGCGTGTGGTATTTCAGCTTCTGGGTCTGACTTATTTCACCCCCCACACACACTTCATCTGCAGGTCCATCCATCTTCCCACGGATGCTGCAGTGACTGAGATGCCCAGACAGTGCTGAGGAGGCTACAGGGCACACAGGGAGGGTTCGGTAAGCAGCGGCCTCTGCTGCTGGGCTGATGGAGATGATGATGATGGCGAAGAGGATGAAGAAAAGGACCCTGTGCTACTCCCCACACCTCACCCACCTGCTGGAACCTGAGCTCCTTGGAGGCCAGGGCTGGCTGGGACCCTCAGGCATCTTCTGCGGGCTCTGGGGTCCTTCCCTGGGGCCACCTTCTGTTCTCACTTCCACTCTGCTGTCTCCCAGGACCTCAGCCATGTGAGGTCCTGTGGTCCTCGGTGTCTCTGTGTGCTGGGACACTTCCCTGGCACCTTCCTGGATGCACTATGTGCGGCAAGCCCCTCCCTCCGCTGCTGCCTGGCCCAGGCCTCTACCTGCCTGGCTCATGGCCCCTGTTACAGGCCTCTGATTCCATCCTTAAACCCTTGATACCCCTAGGGGATCTTGCACCCTCCTGCTCCCTACCACATAAATCAACAAGCCAAAGATCCCATCCAGCTCCTGCCTGCTGCCGCCCTTTACTCCCTGCCACTCGGGAGGGGAACAGGGCTGTCTGTGCCCACACGCCCTCACCTTCTCGCGCTGAGCCCCTGACTATCAGTGGCGCTGGGGGGACTGACGGCTTGGTTCTTGCTTATTACACTTACATTTCTCTACAGCTACGGAAACAGGAGAAAAGTCCTGAGCCCAGCAGTCCCTCTGGGCTCCCCTTCCTTCCCACCCAGTGGCAGAAAGAAGAAAGCCAGCACAGAGCCAGACCCAGGGCTTCTGTTCCTGGTCGCACGAAGCTCGCCTCCCAGCCTATACCGTGTTGATTCAAGCCCTGACTGGGGACAGCAGAATATATCAATGTTATGAGGCCGAGTTTGGGAAGCAAAGAAATAAATTGTTACTATTATGGATGAAGCAATTATCATAAATCTATTTTTAATCTCCTCTCCCTTTTAAAATAATCGAGGCTGTCTTTTCATACAAGGAAGTACCCAGGCTTTGATATGAGGGAAGTGCAAAAAGCCCTCCTCCAAGTAAAAAAATGCTAATTGAGCAGCCACTTATTTTTTTTTAGCCTTCATTAACTGCATTAGTCTGTATTAACACCTTTTAAAACCTCTTTAAAATTGTGTTCAATTCGCTTTCTTTAATCTCGTCTTTTCGAGGAGTGTAGAATCACTTTGATCCTCATCTTTTCTTCGATGACAACTTTGGTTTTAATTTGTATTTTGGAATTGAAATGTAGATTTGCCATTACCCACAATCCCCTCCTCCTCACGTCCTTCTCAGGCGGTGGGACCTAGATTAACACCACTGCCATGTGTCCCTGATCAGCACAGCACTCTTCCCAGCCCCTTCCAGTTCCCCTGGGAGCCTGGGAGGAAGTTGGCTGTGCTCCTGTAGATTCTGGACATTGAGGTCAAGATGTATTGAGTGTTCAATACTGTGTCATGATAAACATTCATCCAGTGGTAGGAACCGTTTTTTAAGATTTTATAAAGAGATGATTCTCTCAACTCCTGAATGTTGCACTCCTTTGTCCCTTGCCACGGTGTCTTAATGCTGAGAAGGTTGCAGACATTTTTGAGAGAAGAAAGACATAAAACTATATTGGTTTCTCACTAAGTTAATCATAGAATTACCATATGATCCAGCAATTCTACTCCCAGTCCCTACCCAAAGGAACTGAAAACAAGTGTTTAAAAAAAACCCCACATATGGATATTCGTGGCAGCATTATACACAATATCCAAAAGACGGAAGCAACCTTAATGTCTAACAATAGATGAGTAGACAAACAGGATATGATCTCTACATACAGAAAGGAAGCCCCCA
The DNA here is from genome assembly GCA_004027595.1 of Dinomys branickii. Classification (NCBI taxonomy): domain Eukaryota; kingdom Metazoa; phylum Chordata; class Mammalia; order Rodentia; family Dinomyidae; genus Dinomys; species Dinomys branickii. The sequence continues at coordinate 54,491 of PVLD010010987.1, read as the reverse complement.
GGCTACAGTCAATAGTTCAAAGCCAATCAAACCGGTCTCAGGTGTTGATGGGAAGTGAAGGGGCTCCCTTGCCATGCAAGGGCAAATAGGGAAGTCTAGACTATTCACCAAAGAAATAAATAGGAACATATGTTAGCCCCACCAATGGACTGTGGACGAAAGGAGACAGGACTCCACCAGGAAGGAAAGGTCACGGCAGAACTGCGTGATTCACACGTGGATCCCAGCTGTAGGTGTGAAGATACAGAACACAGTGGCCTGGAGATTGCAGAGCCCAAAACAGACTGAGGCCCCAAACCATCAAATCTGTGAAATGAATTAGTAAGAGCCAAGAAGGACCTAACGCATTCGAACTTAGATGAAATTGAAGTTACTGACACAGAGGAGAGCTTGATGACACAGACCATACAAACAAAGACTGCAGAAGTCAGAGATGAGCTACTAGATACCAAAGTGCCCAGTGAGGATGACAGATGTTGCTATGTCTCAAGACCCCAGCAAAGGACAATGAAGCTGTGCGAAAGATGTCCCCAAAATGAGGAAAGACGCAACCCTATGGATCAAAAGCAGCACGTGGCTTCCCAGGAAAGTTTGCTTATGAATAGTCACAGCTGAACAGGGCAGGGTGGGCTGTTGCACTTCTGGGCTAAAGGAAAAGTGTATCTTCAGATGTCAAAAAAGTGAGAGCAAATCATGCACTAGAGCTGTGGGGAAATCAGGCTGACGCCAGTCTTCCTCCATAGCAACGATCAATTCCCTAAGAAAATAGAATAAGGTCTCCGGAGCTCTGGGGAGCGTGGGGTGTCACCTAAGACACTGCACACAGAACAGCTGTTGAGCCGTTGTTCAAGAGCAGACAGGCATTCTCAAATGCTAAAGAACCCACAAGAGCTTCACCATGAGCCCCAGCACGGGTGCTACTTTATAAGGAAATCCCGCAAACGTGCTCTGAATCAAAGCAGAGATTTCAGGAAAGAATTCAGAAGGACCGATGAGGGCCACAGGACCCATTGCAAAGTAGAACTCCAAACACCCATGGGAGCTATGGTTATCAACTATTAAACACTGATAACCTGATTAACATAGTAATGCCGCTATTAAAAAATAGAAATATAGCACCCAGTGTGAAACTACAAATGTCTTCATATAGAGTGAAGGATTAATGGACATTGTTTATAGTACAAACACGTAGTTAACAGAATAAAGAATATAATGTGTGTTGTTTTTCATAATTTCTTCAGCCTTACAGGAATCATTTTAAACTCTGTGTGTGTGTGTGTTTGTGTGTGTGTTGACTGAGAATTGTCTTTGCATTGAGTTATATCCCTAGTTATTTATTTTTATTTATATATTTATGTATTTATTTATTATTGAGACCGCTAACTTATCCCAGTTGCCCAGTTGCCCAAGACGGGATCAAATTTGCCATCTTCCTGGCTCAGCACCCCCAGAGTGCTGAGATTACAGGCATGTGCCACCACTCCTGGCTTAAACATTCCTTTTTTTTGTCTTTTTGAGACAGGGTTGCACTGTGCAGTTCAGGCTGGTCATGAACTCACTTTGTAGCCCATGCTGGCCTCAAACTCACAATGATCCTCCTGCCTCAGCCTCTCAAGTGCTGGGATTACAGGCGTGTGCCACCATGCCCAGCCTAAACATATTTTTTAAGGTAAAAAAACTATGTGGGTTTCTAATATAGTTGGTGGTAGACTGCTTGCCTAGCAGGTGTGAGGCCCTGGGTTTAATCCCCAGCATTGAAAACAGAAGATAAAAAAATTAAATGTCCAACATTTCTTTCAGTTTCTTCTGATGAATTCATATAACAGTAAGTATAATGCTTTTTATTACCTGGAATCTATAAATGATACTCTACTTTTCTTTTTTCTTTTTTTTCTTTTTCTTTCTTTGCTATGTAGTCCAGAGTGGCCTTGAACTCATATGTGTAGCCCAGGCTGTCCTCAAACTGTCAGTGATCCTCCTGCCTCAGCCCCCCGAATGCTGGGATTACAGTTGTGTGGCACCACACCTGGCAATATTTCACATTTCAAGAGGCATTTCTGACTTTCTGCCCTGCACATGGAGTCCTGTCAGGAGCCAGGCAGGTTGTTCTGAGGTCAGGTTTGGGGCAGTGAGTGTTAAGGCTGGAAACCTCTGTAGCAGTAGTAAATTAATTTCCATGTGTACATCTATCATTTTGAGCCGTCAGCGGAATTGTGTTGAAATGCCAGCTCAGCGCTGGCTGAGTCAGGGGATGGAGTCTCTCTCTGGCTTGTGTTCAGGCTGAGGAGCAGCCATGCAGGGTGGAGGGTGCAGAGGCTGCGGCAGCAAGACGTGGCCGGTGGGTTGGTCCTGTGAGCGTGTTTGTGTTGCACGGGCAGCTCAGGAATCCTTGGGGACGGTGGCCTCCCTGCTGCTAACGACTAGGATGGGGTCACTGAAGGGAAAGGTGGCCCTACAACCTGGAGGGCTGAAGTCACCAGGTTACTTGTGGAGACTTAGGCAGAGCGTGGCTCTCACAGCAAGGGCCCCGTCCTTCTCACTTCGCATTTGGGGACACTTTCTGACATCACCAAAGGGAGGGCCCTGAGCCAGTGGCAGCCAGTGACAACCACAGCCAAGGCCCCAGGGCAGGGGTTGGGGTAGGTGTGGGCTCCTTACAGTGCGGGGCTGGTGAAGCACAGCTGCCTGGGAGCCAAGCAGGGTGAGCTGCGCCGCTTCTGTGGCCCTTGTCCAGCTGGACTCACCGATGTCGACCTCGGCTTAGAAAGAATACAGAAGCCGCTTCTGGGACTTGCACCTTCTCCACTCTCCACTTCCTCCCCCGCAACACAGCTTATAGGAAATGGATTCTCTTTCTCTCTGTCCGCCTCCCCTAGCCCTGTACCTCCATCATTTAGGGTTTAGTTGTCTCCTCCTTTTCTAATGCCGTCTATGCCCACAGGAGAAACGTGACCTATTTGGATTTTGAGGACGACACATGTGTACAAGACTGCTAGGTATTGTGCTTGAACTTCTTTATCTTTGTATAGCTTAATAAAGGGCCACCTGCTGCCTGTCCAGGAAAAGCTTTCATGGTGCTGGCCTCGAACCACCATTAAGCTGTGAGGACTATGCTGGCGTAGGTAATGGCCTGGCCCAGTGGAAAGGGGGTGATGTGGAGCAAAGCACTGAGTGTTGTGACTTTGGGTGACCCAGACGCACCCTTAAGGATTCACCTTGGACCACCTACCTGAGGTGTACAAACCACCAACTGTTCCCCACCAGCAAATTCTGCCATCCAGTGAACCTTTGCTATGATCAAGACACTGGGTCAGATGCCTTAAAAACAAGAGTAATCTTATGATAAATATTGAATAAAGTTTAAAAAAATTATTACAGGCTGGGCATGATGGTGCATGCCTGTAATCCCAGCACTAGGGAGGCTGAGGCAGGAGGATCACCACACGTTCTAGGCCAACCTGGGCTACATAGTGATTTTAAGGCCAGCCTGAACTTCACAGTGAGAACCTGTCTCAAAAGAAAAAGAAAATTATTATGGTAGAAGACACATTTCCACAAACCTTTCTTGATTCAAACACCCCTATGCCATCACTCCTGCCACTTTCTAAAGGAGTCCTGGAAGTTCTCTTTTAAAAGTATCTTTTTGGGTTTGTCTTGATGTCCTGAATCTGTTCAAAATGTCTGTGGCAATTTCTGCCACATAAAAACATGACAGTGTATCCTCATCTACCTTATTCACTGGATCTGGCACCGTGGCTCTTCCCCGGAGTCAAAAATGACCATGAAAGGGAAATGTTTAGAGTCAATTCAGGACCTCGAGGCAGCCACAAATGGCACAACTAAAGACACTCAGGAAAGAGCACTTCCAGAACTGCTTCAGAAAATGTCAAGAATGATGGGATATGTTCGGTAAGAAAGTCTTCTAAGGCCAAGAGCCAGAGCCAAGAACTTCCACTCTGTGTTACCCCCAGGGCTGGGCAGAGAAAATCCTGTCCCTCCCAGCACGGACGGTCCTGTCAGAGCAGCCAGGAGCTTGATGGCTAATCAGCCTGGCCCAGGGGTCGCTCACTTGGGAACTGGCCATTCCATATCTGCTTTCCACCCAGGGACTATCAGTTCTGACGAGCACGTGGACATGCATCATCAGGCTCTGAGAGGCTGATGTGCAGCCTATGGCATCTGACCGGGGACTCAGGGCTGCCCCAGGGTCACCTGTGGAACTCTTCCTCATCCTGGACAGCTCGGACCAACTGTCACCTCTTCCCGGAACCCTGCCCCACTGTTCCCCAGGGTCCCCACCTCCTCCACCCCTCAACCCATTGTGTAGGGTTTGCCATAGGATTGATTCTCTGTTTTCTTCATCTTTATCACAACAGTTTTTGAAATGTGCAGGCTCCTCAGGTCACCAGGAGATGGAAGGGCAGGGATTAAAACCCCAGATCAAGAATGTCAGCTGACTGATGAGCATCAGAGCAGTGTAGGTACTCAGGCCTCCTGACTCCCACATCATCCCCTACAGAGCCACCTCGGGAGATGGCTGCCCAAGATCTGTGCAGTGCCCAACCTGTGTGGCTGTACAAGGGTCCCACTTCCATGGCTGACCTGGTGCACTAAGGACAGCAAATGCTCCATAAACAAGAGTGGACTCAGTGGGACCACAACTCAGAGACTGCTCTCTCTTCTTCCCTCCTCCCTGCTCCCTTCCTGAGCCTGCTTCTTTTTTTTTTTTCTTTCCTCCTTTAACTCTGTGCTTTTCCCCCTGAATTTTTCATTGGGAAGAGGCACATTTAGAGATGTGAAGTGCACACCTCGCTAGGCTTCGGCTTTGATGAATCTTTGATGTGGGCTCGGAGGAGGCCGCTGCTGCAGGGAGCCAGGGGAGGCGGAAAGAGCCGGGAGGGGTTTCACTAGGTGGAACCCTAACCCGCCCCTGCCCAGTACCAGGGGAGAAGAGCTGCGGCCTGCAGGACTCGGCCTCCTCCTCCTCCTCCTCCCCGTGTTGTGGCCTGACTCAGGCTGGGGTGGAGAGTGTGGGAGGGGCCGGGCCCGGCTGGGGTGCAGCCGGAAGCCACGGCCTCCACAGACCCCCATGAACCATGGGGGTCAACCAGGCTCTGGCTGGCGGCTCTGCGCCCGGTCCATCCTGTTCGCTAACCAGATACCCACCTCCTTCCCTCATGGGCTCCAGCCCTCGGCCTGGCCAGGCAGGGGGGATCAACACCAGACTGCTAGTGACCAGTCAGTCCCCGGCCCCGACACTGGTACCCATACCACCCATGGCCACCCGCACAACAGCGGAGGCTGGCGGGGGCGGAGCTCTGTGTTCCAGTCCAACCCCGGGGCTGAACTTGGTGCCCCTTCTTGGGAGGGACACTGCCCGGCTCACCCTGGGAGCCCAGTCATGCCCAGCAGGCCCAGAGGCCCTTGGCAGTGGCCCAGTGAGGACGGACAAAGGCATTTGGTGCCAGGCACACCCCTCCCCCAGCCCTGCTTGCTGCTCTGCGTGGCCTCTGCCTGGGCTGCGGGCCATTTCCAGGTGGGCAGAGGGGGAAATCACTGGTCGCTCTCTCAACTTGCATCCTGTGGAGCTCCCAGGATGCACCTGTTACTAAACAGGAGCTTGGCCTCCGTCTTGGCCACCTGTGTCTCCGCTGCCACTTCCTGCTCCCCGGGCTTTCTCTGTGGGCTCAAGGTGAGCAGCCGGCCATGAGGCAGGGTCCAACAGGCAACCATGGGGCAACCCTGACTCTCCCCTCAGCACAGCTCTGCTCCAAGACTCCCTGGGGGGGTGGGCCCTGCAGGGTGCTGGAACGGGAAGAAATCCACCTGTTCCTTCTCATGTATTTGTATAGCCCAAGGGCCCACCTATGCCTGACCCCAGGGAAATAATGCACCCCCACTTTCTCCTTGACTACCCTGTGCCTGTTACCCTGTGTTATTCAATGACCTCTCCCTTTTTAAAGTCACCATGACACCTAAGAAGCCATGCTGTCCAGCTCTCCCTACCTGCCCCCACAATAGTACTATTAGTCAGTCACACCTAAGTGAGAATTACTTCAATCAGACTGCTTTCCCATACACCCCAGGGGAAGGAGTTTTAGTAGAAGCTGGGTGAGAGGAGCCTGGGCAGGCTTTGGGATTACTGGTACCAGTGTGGTTGGCACAAGCAGCAGGTTGTAGAAAATGTGAGCAGAGCAGCCCTGGGCATCAGAAGCTGGGATTGAGTGGATGAGCATGCTAGGGAGGCAGGTTTTGGGACTCCACGAGGGTCCCAGAAGACTGGGAAAGGGACATTGCTGTCTTTGAGAGATAGAAGGGCATTCAAGCCCCACCCCCGATGTGCCCACCGCCCAGCTTGCTGTCCAGGCCTCTCTCAGGTGCCTGTCAGAGCCGGCATACAGACTTTAGCTACCAGCAGGGGGCGCTGTTTCAGCACCCAAGGTGGAGGCTGACACCTGGTGAGGGTGGGTGCTGTTTGCCTTTTGCTGGGAACTCTGCAGCGCCGAGGCAGGCCAACTTCAGGACTGGACTGGGTGCCCAAATCTGATCAGAGCAGAGGCCTGGGGTCCCGGTTGATAGGCTATGTAACCCCACCACCATGCCCCAGCTGCCCAGCTCAGTGCTGCAGCCTCCTCTCCCAGCACCCTGAAAACCTCAGGCAGGCGGCTTGAGCTGCTGAGCTGCCTGGGATGGCCTGGCCAGGGACACGGGCGCCCGATTCTGTTCGGGGCAGTGGTGGCAGATAAAGGCTCCCTGAAACATCCCAGAACTGGCATCTTAGCTATGCCCCAGGGGCCGGGGGCTCCCCTGGGGTGACAGCGGGCAGCTGCATGGGGGCTCATGCAGCCACGAGTAAAGCACTGTGGGGCCAAGGGGCCCAGAGGTTTGGGCATATCGCAAGGGACATCTCAAGGTGTTGACAGCCATGTGGCCTCTCCCAGTTGCTCCCCCATCTTTGGGGGCAGAGTTTCCCACTGGGGACCCCTCAGGGCTACAGGCTGGGCCAAGCTGCGGGCATCAGAAAAGGAAGGGGCTTCGGAGATGGGCAAAGACAACACCACCCCCTCGATTCACAGCTGAAAGAAGGTGCCCAGAGGCGTAAAAGCCCAAGCTGGGTCCCCATGAGCTGGGATGTGGTGGCACCTGAGTCCCCTGACTTCTTTCACGGTGGAGCAGCTGCCTCATGGCCTAGACTCATCTCTCTCCACTGCAGAGCTTGGCAGCTGCACCCCAGGGACCAGGACTGGCTCTTCCCAGAAAGCGGCTACAAGTGTTCCTCCCCCTGACTGGGTTCATTAAGCCCAGGAACTTGGAGGTGGGAGAGAAAATTTCCTCATTTCATAAAAATTTAAACTAATGCTCACAGGCAGCTGGGGCCTACTTGGTTATCTCCTCCCCCCCGCTGGGAAGTATTTAGCTATCCCCTTTCTTGGCAAGGGAGAGGGGTACCGGAAGAAATTAGAGGTGGCTCAGGGCTGGGTGATTTGTTGTGTTTGGGGCACACGCATGTAACTTGCATGCGGGGAGCAGGAGCTACATTCCGGGTGCTTCATGCATTCTAAATTTCACTTCACTTACACGGAGATGACCCTGTGATATGTAAGGTCTGAATTTCACAGGTGGGAAACCGATATTCAGAGAGGTGAAGCAATTGGCCTAAAGTCACCCAGCTGTGGAGCCAGGACTCAAGCCTGGTTCCCAAGGCACTAAGAGGTGGGCCAAGGGCACAAGGTTCTGTGGCTTCCTGCAGTTGCCGGTGACTTCAGGGTGACAGGACAGCTTGGGCACAAGCTGGCTCCTGGACTTCTGGTGTGGGGGTGGGACTTTTCTTTCTTGGGGACCCAAGAAAGAAAGCTCCAGCCATCTATCTAGGCATGGAAGAGCCAAGCGCTGGCCCGGCATGCTTTGGGGCACAATAGCCACCCCGGAGAGCTCAGAGGACAGCCCGCGTTGGGGCCTTGTGCTGCTGACTGCTCTGAGCTCACCACTAACTTCTCTGTTCCAGTCACCCTGTCCCCGCTCTCTGCCCACTGAGGAGTGGGTGCCAGGCTGGGCCCACCCTGATTGCCCTCTGGAGCCCCCATAAGTGGGCAGTTCCTGTGTTTTTAAGCCAGATTGTACCACACAGGCTGCAATGTTTGTTGGATTCAACAAACATGCCTCATGGTCCAGGGGGACCAGGATGCCTGAGGACCCCGGCCTGCATCCAGTCACATTGGAGTTTATCCCTGGGCTGAAGGCACGTGGCGATTTCTACAGCATGGTGGCTGTCGATGGCCTTGCACCAGACACGTCTGGAGGAAGCTGGGTGGCCCAGGGCCCCATGCTGCTCCTGCACAATCGGCAGCTGGAAGGCAGAGGAGGAGGAGGCAGTGGGCAATCTGCATCTTCAGCAGCAGGCTGTCCACAGAGCTTCAGTTACTCTGAGGAACCAACACGGCTGTAGGAGGGGAGCATGCTTCCCCCGGGATCCAGCCAGGCCTGATTCACAGAACACTCACTAAATAAGCAGCAGATGCATAGAAGAAGAGAAAAGAAGGGAAGGGAAAGGAGGGAAGGAAAGGGAAGGGGAGGGAAAGAGAGGGGAGAGGAGGAGAGTAAAGGGGGGAAGGGAAGATGTGTATTCTGCTCTCTGGGGAGATAAATCGCCCACACAGAAAAGACTCACACCTTGCCCAGGGACATAACCTACTAATGCCCCTCCCATCAGGCACAGGCAGCTCTCCTGGCCTGGCTGAGACACACAGGCCTGAGGGGAGCCCTGTGAGGCAGGGACAGGACTGGAGAGCTCTTTGCACTGAGGCCAGTAGAGTGCAGCCAGTGTTAATCAAGTGCCTGCTGAACGCCAGGCCCCGGGCTGGCTGCTGAGGCTGTGAGATAAAGGACCTGGCATCTAGGCAGGGACACAGACATTCGGATGACAAATCACAACTCAGCACGCTCTGGGGAGAGAAGGCAGGGCCAGATTATAGACTAACAAGTACAATCTGGGGGCAGCAGTCAGACAAGGCTTGTTCGGATCTCCAGCCCATCACAGCCCAGCTGGGAGATATGGGGCAGGTTCCCAACATGGTTCAGCCTCAGCTCCATGGCCGTCAAGGGGAGGATGACTTTGGAACACAAGGCAGAGTGTTCTGAAGAGTTATGGAAGCGTTCCTGTAATGAATTTGCTGTCGTACCGGCCTGGATTTGCTCAGCACTGGTGGCTCTATTGATTATAAGCGCAGAAGGGAAAATAATGGGCTCCATCAAGGCAAGGCGGGGGTTAGAGGAGCTGATGCCAGGAAAGAATTTAGAAGGCTAAAGACTTCACTAGAGTAGGGTATGGTGGTGCACACCTGAAATCCCAGCACTCAAGGGGGCTGAGGCAGGAGGATCTCAAGTTGCACTCCAGCCTGGGCAACTTAGTGACTGAATGAGATTATTTTTAAAATAATAAATAAAATAAATTAAAAAATTGTAAAGGGGTTTGGGAAGTAGTTCAGGCAAAGTTCCTAGGTTCATGTCCCCCGTATTACAAAGAATAATGAAAAAGTTTACCAGGCCATACAACAGAAGACCGCAGAAGCAATAGAAAGAAGCATACTAATAGCATTTTGTCACTGAGTCTATGACCCGAGAATTTTAAACCCCTGGCTGTGGCTGGGTCTTACAGGACTGGAGGTGAGAAGAATGGCAAGGAAGTGTGGAGCCCAAGCTAGGCCCAGTGGCATGGTTGTTTAATGCCATGCCAGGAGTTAAGAGCAGTGGTTAACAAGTTGCCGTCTGCTGCTGCCTAAGGCTGCACCCAGAGCAGACATTGCTAATCAACTGTAGAATTGTTGAGTTCTTTCTACAGCTGCTGTCAGCTGACTGGCATCACCATGTAAGCTGAAGGCTCTTTGCCATCCCAAGAGAGAAATAGATAGATACTGGTCCTCTTGAGCCCCTGCCCCCAGCCAAGAATCTTCTTAAAGCTTTACTGCCCTTACCACACGGTGGGTGGCTTGGCTTCAGCTAGAGGCTGGCCCTGTTTCTTTACCAGGGCAATAGGGCAGCCTGCCATTTGAGGTTTGGCTGGCTCTGCACTGTTCCACCCTGCCCTCCCTGCAGCTGGGCACCAGCCCTGCCCACTGCTACGGTGACTGCTTGGGCAGATGGTCCCTTTGTCCCTTTGCCTTCAAAGGCCGTAGCCTGACTCCTGCCCAACCTGGCCTGCAGCAGCCAGGCCACCACCCCAGGCCCAGCGACCCTCTCAAAGCCCACCCTGAGATGCATGCCGTTGGGCAGATAAAAGTGAATTGCAGGAGGATGGGAGGGCTTGTGACCAGGGGCCTGTGTGGCATGGGGAGCTACATAGACGGCCACGGTGTTGGTGACCCTGGTTTGCAGAAAGGTGACACCCTCTGAGGGGCTTGTTCCCTCCCACTGAAGCCTGCCTCCCTGCACCCCAAAAGCACAGCGTTCCCCTGAGTTCCCCACAGACTACTCCTTCCAACCTGGCAAGAGGGGGAATTAATCTCCCCCAATCCTACGCTTCATGCATAGGATTCCACTGCCTGGCGAGATGGTGAAATAAATCTGCCCCAAATTTTCTGTTTGCCACTCCTAAGTTTCTGCATTTTCAACCCTGCTTTGCCAACCGCCTAGAATCCAGGGAAACAAAGACCTGATCTCCTCCCTGACCTTGTTTATTCTGTATCTTCAAAACATGAGTCCTGCCGGTGTTTTGCCCTACCAGTTTGGGGAAAACAACGGGAGGTTCCCCGTGACCCCGGAGGCCACAGATTCCAGGCCTGTCTTGCTCACCTTTCCCCACTTCCTGGGTGTGAGGGGCTGAGGGCCCCGTGATCTGCCGCTCACTTGGACTCTGAATGCAACAGTCACCTGGTGACTAACAGGCTGCCTCCCTGGAGCCTCAGCTGGACGGGGGACTCTGCTCCGGCCACCGCTGCTGTTTCCAGGCACGCTGCTGTTTCCAGGCACCGTAGGCTCCAAGCTGTTCCCCCTCTGCCCTCGTCTCCCCTGCCCTCCCCACTCTGAGCCACCAGAGTAAAACAGGAACCGCCAGTACCCGCTCCCAGAGGTGAAAGGAAGACTGACGAGCCTCTCACCTGAACATCTGGACCTCAGCCAGGGCTCCTTGAATGGCAGCCAGCACGGTCATCATCACCTGATTCCCAGGTCCCCACCTCCGGGAAACGCCCCCTGCTCGCCCATCAGAAACAAGGGTGCTCTTCTCCAGCCCCGGCCCCTCAGGGCCTCTGTCCAGTCTGGAGCCAGCAGCTGCCCCCTCCCTCATTTCGGCTCCCGTGCAATCAGGATAAGCGGCTAATGGCCTCACCCTGGGCTGTCGGAGGATAAAATGAGATAATGCTTGAAATGGGTTTCACTGACGCACCACCCCGGGTAAGTAGCCAAGGAGAGCGGCCGCGCGCAGACACTACTGCTCCTCAGTACCGGCCTGTGCCCTGCCAGCAGGAACCCCCAGAAGGTAGACGTGGGTCTTAGTTTTCCTGGGAGCTCTTGGCATCCGTCCTTTGGTTGGGAGTGAGCACCAGACCCTGGAGCATGGCTGGGGAGGGCCCGTGGTCCTGATGGTCCTGCCCACGGTTCCAGTCCTTTCCTCCAAGCCCCACCCTACAGCATCCTGGCTGGGGAGACCTTGAAACCATCTGCTGTCTCCGCAAAGGGCTGGAGGTGTGGTCCAGCTGCCTTAGGCCACACAGCAATGTAGAGGCAGCGCTGGAGTTATGCCCAATGTCTCTTGATTCCCGGCTTTCTGACCCTGTGTGCTCTCCATTTTACAGCTGGGGAAGCGGAGGCTTGTGAAGGTGCAAGCACTGAATTGGGACCACAGAGAGGCAACAGAGAATCTGGGATTCAAGTCCAGGGACTCTTGACTCCAGAGCCAGTGCTGTCTGGTCTCGCTGGGCCTCTTGTGGAGGGACAGACCCAGCCTGACCCAGCCAGGGTGGACAGGGCGGAATGGGGGGCTGACAGCCCAGTGTCTGTGTTCCTTGCCCCATTGTGGGCAGACGTGGAGGACCAGAGGACAACCAAGTTACAGGCAGGGACTGAGGACTGATGAGTTCCTAAGCCTGGCTCTTCCTCAACTTCCCGTGGCTCCTCCACACGGGTAGGCAGCGCCCTCGATGCCCAGCCTGTGGGCAGGCGGGGGCCGGTGGACCCAGGCTTTGCAGCTGCCACAAGCCTCAGGCCAGCGATGCCAGCACCCAGCAGGAAGTGGTTTGTGGGGAGCAGTGACGAGGCCGGGCCATGAGATGTGGCTCCGCCTGAGGTTTCTGCTCTGGAAACCTGACTCATGTGGACAAAGAGCAGGCTCCCCAGCTTCCCCAGGGGCCAGTTAGTGCAATTACAGGCGGGGCTGGCCAGGCGGGATGTGCTGGGAGGGGCTACTCAGCCCGGGTCAGCGGTTGCTTCAGTGGCCAGAGGGCAGGAGCAGCGCTAGGACAACGTGAGGGTGTGAGGACGTGTCCATGTGGGCACCTGGCTGAGGGGCTGGAGGAGGGTGGCCCTGCATGCAGAGGGCTCCAGCCTGGGTTCTGACTCGCTGCAGGGGCGGACGCAGTCTATCTCACAGCCCTGACTCTCCTGCTCTGGGTCTGAAGCCAGGTTTCCCAGCCCCTAGAATCAGGTGACTCTCCCTGCCCCTCCCTTCCAGGGAGCACTTGAAGCAGGCTGCTGTGAGAGTGACATGGGTGCCCTGGCCACACATTACACAGGCGGATGACCTCGGGGTGCACTGGGTGCTGTTACGGCCCCACCCCTGTCCCTCCCTCCCCCCAGTGCCACTGGTCACCACTGCCACCTCCTTCCCAGCTACCTCCTTAGCCATGACAGTTGTGCCAAGTGGAGGAGAAAATTCTTTTTCTGATTGTTCTGGAAAAGCGAAGCTCTAGATCCTGCCTTGTGGATATTCTGCTGTTCTTAGCCAGTTAGTGTCTTAGCCGCTTTGTTTGTATACCAGTACCTTAAAGTGAGGGTTGGGCTCACATTCCAGTCCAGTCACCGGCTCCAAGGGAGAAGCAGCAGGCCAGAGGGACCTGGGAGAGGAGAACCGCTCCCCACGTGGTGTGCAGCAGGGATCTGGGCACGATGGTTCACCCCCGGAGGGGTTGGAGCCCATGGAGTTTCTCAAGCCTGGCTGCCCAGGCTTATCAACCCTAAGAGGCCCAGGCCTCACCCCAACAGCCCTCTGTGTGTACTGGCTGAGCTCAGCGAAGGGTGAGACCACTGGGCTGGATGGCCCTGGGGACCCTGGAAGAGACATGGGATGTGGCACACATGCTCTGTAGGCTACCGTGGGCAGGGGTGGCTTCCAGCATGTGTCTGTGGGCAGCAGAGAACAGAGGTCTCCCCACTCCAGTGGAAGTCTCTGTCCTGCCCTATGCCAGGTGGACAGCGTCAGGCCCCTGGGCATCAGAAACCTCACTCATTTCCTGCAGGGTAGCCTTGGCTGTGCTGGTCAGAGCAGGGGCAGGGAAGCTTGAAGTTCTGCAACAAACTCCTGACTCCCAGGAGCAGGGCTTCGTGCAGATGTGGACTCTGGGGCCCAGACTCACATTTAGGAGGCAGCCAGGGCAGGCAGTGCAGTGGGAGCCCATCTGAGCCAACACCCAGAGTTGGACCCTGAGGATCTGGTCCAGTGTTGGCAGTTTTCAAGCCTCCGTGATCTCATGTGTAGAATGGGGCACCTAGTGTGCACGCCAGGGTAGTGGCAGGGAGCTGCTGGAAGATTCTGACAGAGACCTTCCAGAGAGCCTCTGTCTGCTCCACGATATAAAACCAGGGAGGAAGGTGGGAGGCTGTGGGAGCAGGCTCCACATGATATGAGAGGTCTGTTAGACTCCTCCCAGATCCAACTGAGGTCTGTATTCAAACACACACAGGTGAATGTTTTCACCAGTGGATCGCTTAAAGAAAAGGAAGACTGAGACGAAAACCTCCATTTACAAAGTGTGTCCAGGCGGAAGTTGTCCGGCCGTAGCAGGATGGACTCTGGGACCCATCCTGACTCCCACTGTCTACCCCTTCCACAGCCTATGGACAAGTTTGAGCGCCACAGCAGCAGCAGGAGAACCAGCTTTCTCATCTCCTGCTGAGATTTGGCTCAGGAGAAACGAAGGTGCAGCAAGGGACAGAGGCTGGGAGCATTTCTGGTGGTCGGGATGGATACCGGAAGTGTTTCCAGTGATAGGGGCTGGCAGCCAAGCGGCTGAGCTGGTTCTGAGCCCATCTGAAGTACAAGATGTGGACACTCTGAGGGCCGCTCCCCACCGGGACACTCAGTCTTGTGGGGCAAAGGAGAAAGCTTCTCTGGAGAGCTGGACATTGGCAGTGGGTGGGTGCCTTGGGGATACTGGAGGCCTGGCAGCAGGGTAAAGCAAAACAGCAAAATGACTTTCCTTCCTCTTCCTTGGCTGACCTACTGAGAAAGCAGCAGGGTGAGGAGGGCACAGAGGGAAGGAGAAAAGGGGGGAAGTCAGGGCTTGGGGGAGCCCAGGGCACGTGTCTGAGGGGCAGAGCTGGGAAGAGGAAGGAGAGAGGAAGTGAGATTCTGAGGCAGCTCTAGCCAGCCCCTCCACTCTTCGGGCGACATCCACCACTTTCTCCCGCTTCCGCGTGCAATGCCCCACGTAAGCCACCACCTTGGCCACACAGACGTCCCTGCTGTCCCTTCCTGACCAATGGGGCTTGCCACGTCCCCACTGTCCTCTCCTTGACTCAGCATACTGACTGTGTGTTTGTCACGATTACCCTTTAAGAGCAGGCGCGCTTTACCGAGGCCACTCTGCAGCTCACAGCCTGCAGCGGTTCCCGTCTTCCTGCCCGGGCCTAGCGCGTCCTCTCCTGCCTCTCTCACTGTCACCCCTGCCCAGTCAGCAGGCCTTCCAGCTCCTCCTGGAGCCCCTAAAGCAGCTGCCCATCACTCCTGTGCCCCACTGGCATCTAGCCCAGGGCTGTCAGATAAAATACACCTGCATTTTGGATAAACAGCAAATGCTTTCTTAGCAATGACCACGTCCTGAACAGTGGATGCATTGTTGATCTGAGATTCAACTGCAACTGTGCATCCCGTGTTGTTATTTGCTAAAGCTGGCAGCCCTAGATTAGTCCATCCTTTCTGGACCTGGTGTCACCGTCACTTTCCATAGTTGGCCATCTCCAAGGCAGAATCAACACAGTGAAGGAAGTAGGGCAGAAGAAAACTGCTCACAGCATGGCGGACAGGAAGAGCGAGAAGGAGGACTTCGAGGGAGATAAACCCTCCCAGGACACGCCCCCAGAGACCGCCTCTTCCAATCAGGCCCCGCCTCTTCCAATCAGGCCCCGCCTCCTAACAGCGAGTCAGCTATGAGTCCCATAATCCATCACCTTCCACAAGCGCCCCGATAAATGCATGAAGCCCTTGGGGTATATCAGATATAAACCCTAATAGTCATAGTTTCTCAGGTCAGCTCTCTGGTGCTCTGAGCTATTGGGAGGAGGTAGAAAGCTATCTTCCAAGTATTTTCTTTCAGCTAAGCTTATTTGTCTTAAATAGATTATTTCCTTTTGAATGAATGCATTTATTTTAAATACATTCACTAAATATTTTATTTTGAATCAACCCATTAGTTTAAATGGGGCATCCTGGAGACCAGGTTCTCCCATTTCTTCTCTGCCCATTAGTGACATAGAGGGTGGGGTTTTAGGAAGATTGGAAGGGATGGTATTTGAAGTGGAAAAATCTGGATTTAAGTGCGGTATCCATCACTGATTCTGTCACTGATCTTGGGAGGTCCTTTCTGCCCAGGGCTCTGACACCATCTGGCTCCCAGGATCTGCGGGACTCATGGAACATGATTGTACAATGTGAGCTGGCCATGGGCGAGCTCTCACCCCCAAATCCCTGTGGCCTGGGGCTCCAGACTCACCTGGAGTGGAGGGTGTGGTCCAATCCCTAAGCTCTGTCAGCGCTGGGCAGTGAAGATGAGCACCAAGTTTCTTGACCTCCTGGGCCTATTGGTTGGTCATGCTATTCAAGGTTATGGTCACCAGGGGTCAGGCTTGCATATTGATGGCTCTTTTATGTGCTCTGCTCTACAAACGTGAGGATAGAGCAGAGGCACATTTTAGACCCTGGAGCTGTGGGTCTGTGACCTCAGATCTGGGAGGGCAGTGGTCTTCTCTTGTACACCTTGCTTGGTTCCTCCTGGAGGGCTCAGTATCTGTCTGGCCCTTTGCTAGGAGGCCGCATAAAGGAGGTTGGGTTGGGTGTCTGGAGTCTGGCAGGAACTCAGGAGTTAGAAGACAGTTGAAGTCCCAGTTCCAAGTCTGCCTCTTCCTGGTGTCCTCAGTGGGTTATGTGACCTCCAAAGCCTTGGTTTCTTCTCCAGGGGCATGGGGTGGCAATGCCTCCCATGCAGGGGTGGGCCAAGACCTGCTGGGTTGAGACGTGCCAGTTGGTTGGGGATGATTTCTCTACACCAGTGAGAAAGGAGACAGAGGATGAAAAGACACACAAAGAACACAGTAGTAGAGTTGTTATGAGGCATCACACAGTCCCTTGCCAGCCCGAGTGAGCCAGGATTCAGGGGAGGGAGGGGGTTACCCAGAAAAGGGACTACATGGCTTGCGCTGGTGCAGCCAGCAGGTGTAGCTCAGGGCCTGCTGGTAGGAGCTGAGTGAGGTATTTCAAATGGGGCATAGATCAGGCACCAAATGCTGGGAGTTCCAGCTGACCCAGGACCTGGGATCTGCCATTCAGTTTGGTATATTTCCTGGGCACCTGCTCAGCCTTGGAAACCCATCCTTGGGCAGCCATAGCTGCTTCCGAAGCAGCACAGTGAGCAGAAAGGCAGCTCCAACGTTTGGTCCCGGCCCTAGACTCACATCCAGAGAAAGCCACCTTGGTTGCCCGGCTCCTCCAAGGACGCCCCTCCCCCATCCCTGTCCACACTGTGCAGAGAGAAACATCAGTGTCCGCACTGGAGCCCCCGGGCTTAGAAAAGCAGGTGTCACTGTGCTGGGCACTTCCCTGCCAGGGGCCCGGCCTCCCTCGCCACACTCAGCTGGCTGTATCCCTGCAGGTGGACAGCTGTGCGCTCCTCCTGCCCCCGTGTGGCTGCGTGGCTCTGGGAAGCCGGAGGGCTCTTGGCAGTGCCTGTCTCAGGGTGGGTCCCTTCCCTCCCCCCGCCGGCTGGCTGCGGTTTCCCCATCTGCAGAAATGACTCCTCACCCACAATTGCATCAACCCGTTCAGAGACAAAGTGAATCATGTTGCAAGATGCGGTTGTGGACTGCACCCTGCGCTCTGGCTGGGGGCGGGGGCGGCGGGGAGGGGGTTGGGCCTGGTCGTGTTGTCGCAGGAGAGAAACCAGAGTCAAGGGGGGGGGTGCCAGGGCAGGGCCTGGAGGATGAGAGATGACGAGAACTCGGCAAAGGGAGGCCGGGAGGACCAAAGCAAACAAGCATCTAGTGACCTTGACCGAGACCACACTGCAGAACCCACGGCTTACTCACCCCCAGCCCTGCTGCTGCCACCAGGAGAGAAAGCAGCAGCAGCGAGAAGCTGATTCATCCCCAGCACATTGCAGGGGAGTGGGGGGAGCCAGAGAGATGGGCCGCTTTGCTTCTTCCTCTTTCTCTATTTTGAACTCCTCGGCTGGCTTCCTCTTCGCTGACACTCTGTGGCTCTGGGCCCAGGGCCTCCAACCTCAACCCTACTTTGTTCCCACCCTCTGTTTCAGAGGTGCGGCCGCAGCTGGGGGCCTCTGCAAGAGGGCGGACACTCCAGCTGTGGGAGCCCCATGAGCTGCCCGCAGGCAGAACTGGGGACCTTCTCCCCTCCCGAGGCAGCAAGGGCGAGACTGCCCATCTTTCAGTGGACGAGAGGAGGGTGGAGGGGCCCTGGTGACCGCGCCTGATACACGATATAGATGCTCATTAAGAATTGGTCTTTGCCTTTCTGCTTCTGGTATCCTCCTGCGATTCATCCTTCCTCCTCCGTTCTTAGCTACTCTCTGTTCAGTGCCTTACTGTCCTCCACAAATGTTTGTGAAGGGCCTCTCTGTGCCTCCTCTGCCCCCATACTACACTTTACATCTACCATCTCACTTTCATGCTGATCTTGGCAGAGAGGTGCTGGCCCCATTCTGCAGAGAACGCGGATGAGCCCTGTCTGGAATCTTTCCCTTGCCCCCTTCCTTCTTTCTTTCCGTCATATTGGGAATTCCCTAGGAGTGTTCCCTAAGCAGGGCAGGGAGAGTAGGGGAAGGCACGGTCTGGTGGGGTCCTTGTCATGCAGCGCATGGGTTCCATCCACCATGGATCCCACTGGAAACATGCAAGGCACACACAGGAAGAAGCCGTGACAGGACTCTGAGCTAGAGCCTGTCTGGGCTGGGGCGGGGTGGGTTGGGGTGGGGAGCAGGGTGGGCTGCAAGGGGCAGCATGAGCAAGGACAGGGAGGGGCAGCTTTGCCTGAGGAGCTTGCACCATGGGAAAGTTTTAAGCAGAAAGATGATAGGGCCTGGGCCGTGGGTCAGAGAGATCACACACCCTCTGACCAGCATTACAGAGAACATACGTGGAAGAGACGTGATTGGAAGCCAGCAGACTCAGTTAACAAAGCCTGCACTTTGCCTCCTGAGGGAACAGTTCCTTTCTTGGCCACAGGAAGCATACTTCAGTGTGGAAACTCCTGACCAGTCTTGTCCGTGATCTTTCTTCTTACTGCCTCTGGTTTTCATTGCTTTCTTTCTCTTCTCAGCCATGCCTCTCCGGGACACGATCCTGTTACTCATGTTCAAACTGTCTCAGCTGTGTCCTACTAGGGCAAGGAAGCCCCAGAAGAGGGTGCAGCTTGCTGGTACGGTATGAACTCTGCTCAGCTGTGAGGTCCAATGTCACTCAGTGGACGAAGCTTATTTATTTTGTGTGTGCAGATGTTAAGGCATGTCTGCAGACAGAATGTGGAGCTGGGCATGGGCTACTGCAGCAGAATACCAAGGAACCACCAAAGGGAGACAGCAAAGAGGCTCTGCTCACATCACGCGCACTGGGGCTCAGGCTGGGATAGCAGCTGCCATCCTGACCCGTGGCACTGCCACATCAGAGGAAAGCAGAACCCCGGGGTGGCCTTGTGCCTACAATTAGATGCTCAGCCTGAAGGAAATGATTCTGTTAGTTGTGCTCAACCCATTGCCCAGAACTAGTCAATGGCTTCACCAACTATGAAGAAACTAGGAAGTGTGGGTCTACCATGTGCACAGAAGATGGGAACTCACTAGGGTTTGGTGAGTAGCTCTACTGGGTACCACAGTGCAATGCGTGCCTAACGGAGTGTAGCAGGGAGTAGGGGATGACAACATCTTTGTTGAAGGTGGTTTCCTGCCCCGCCAGTCTTCCCAAGCAGCCCTTAACAATGACCCTTAACAATGGCCTCTGTAGCTCTGTCCATTGGGCAGTCCGAGCCCTCATCTTCCTCAGCCTTGCTGGTTATTCCACACCCTTTTTGAGGTCCTTTTGGCTTCGGATCAGAACACAGTGCTCCCCTGATTTCCTCCCTCCCCCTGCGTCACTGCCTCCTTGGGTCCTATGTAACTTTTTCTTTCCCTTGCCAGACCTCATTTTGGGTCTCTCAGACCCCGGGCTTATTCCCGCATCCATCCCTTCCCTTGAACTTTCCCTTCAGTGGGGGTGACTCACCTGTTTTTTTTGTTGAGCTTCAAGACCATGTGTTTCACAGACTACTGGATAGCTTCTCCATACTATCTCAACATCATCTCAAATATATTACACTACAAACCAAAGCTGTGCCCTTTCTTCTTCCACCCCAGTCTCTAAAGTTCTATTTCTGGGATCCTGCATCTCACTGAATGACATTGCCCACCTACTCACACAGGCCAGAGACCCAAGAGTCCCTTTCAACCCTGTGTTCTCCCACAGGCTTCCATTTTTAAATACCAAGTCCCCTCGACTTAGCATCCATGTCTCGAGTCCACACAGCCCACCATCTCCAGCTCGGACACTGTCTCCATACCTCTCCCATCCCCATCACTGGTTCATGCAGTCACCTGGTCGAATTTGAAGGGTCTAACCTCCCCTGGGTCTCCTTGTCCATTCCAGCTGCAGCCACCCGCTCTCCAGGCTACAGCTGGGGGATCCATTCCCGGTGAGAATCTGATTCATGCTCCTCCCTCGCATAACACTTCAGTGGCCTGACAGAACCTTTGGTCTCCAATGCTGTGCCTGCTCCCTGCCATGGTCACTGCACAGGGCCTGCACATGGCGTCCACAGAGCAGCTCTTCTGATTATTTTTAGGCTTCCCAGGGACTGACCACAGCAGATGTGGGGAGAAAGGCCGCTCGCCAGAACAGATAGACAGACCCCTTTCGAGCCACCTTCCTGTCACCCAGCGAGCTCCCTGGGCAAGTCAGGGGAGGTCCCCATGGGGTTGGTTCTATTTCTGGGGGTGAGGGTGAATCAATTGTGTCTGAGGACACCATCAGGAACCACGACAGTCATTTCTTTCTTTGTGGCTTTGAGGTCTGGGGGAGGAGGAGCTGGATTCCTGAGACCCCTGGGGCCCACGGTGGAAAGATAAGCCCATAGCAAGCAAGTACGGAGGAGACTCTGGTGGCCCCATAGGTGGCTGGTGTTCTCCGGCTTTGTACCCCCTGCAGCCTCGCCCACGCACACCTCCTAACTCATGAGGAAGCTGCTCCTCTTGTCTCTGTGTCGCAGATGAAGAAACCAAAGCTCAAAGAGTTTAAGGCTTGGATCCAGGTTCTCAAAGCTATCCAGTGACGCAGCTACGACTCAGGGCTCTACCACCCAATCCCCAAAGCCAGCCTCTCCACCTGCTTCCATGTTCACCCTCTGCCTCTCCTCTGAGGAACCACGAGGCCAGAGAAGACAGGAAGTTGGAGGTCCTGGCCAGGATCCATAGGGCAGTGTTGGGGCCCAGAGAGCCAGCAAGTGTGGAAGCTGCCCCTCAGCATGTCCTGAAGGGCCAGGGAGAGAACCCTGTCGTGAACCACAGTGACAGAAGAGCCCTGGGACAAGCAGGAAGCTCACAGAAGATACAGACCTTGTCAGATGCATGGTCTCCTCTCCTGTTGAATCCAGATGAGACCAACAACCAAGGAGCCTGGTGATTTGACCTGGAGAGCCCAGGCCTCCTGCCAAGATGGAGAGTGGATGGGGATAGACAGACCCAGCAGCAGGGCCTCTTTCTCTCTTCCTCC
The DNA here is from genome assembly GCA_004027595.1 of Dinomys branickii. Classification (NCBI taxonomy): domain Eukaryota; kingdom Metazoa; phylum Chordata; class Mammalia; order Rodentia; family Dinomyidae; genus Dinomys; species Dinomys branickii. Next base: position 33,254 of record PVLD010010987.1, on the reverse strand, counting down.
TTCCCTGCTCAGTGCAGTCACCAGCTAGGGCCCTGGCTGGTCTCTGTCTGGCGCCTCTCTGTGTAGCTGGGCCTGTGGGTGCTGAGGGCCTGACTGAACGAGCAGTCCGGGAGCCATGTTTGAGTGCACGGTCTCCTCAGCAGGGACACCACGCTTGGCACACTCACAGCCAGCCTCCAGTCAGACAAAATAAAACCTGCCTGACCGGGAAGCTGAGGCAGTGCCTGGCTGAGGAGGGGTTGGGGAGAGAAAGAAGCCAACATCAGGATGGCCTGAGGAGACCCTGTCCACCTTCTTCTGGAAGGCCTTGAACCTCTTCCTCAGAGCCCGGGCTACTTGAAGGTGAGGGCACTAAATATTTATGAATTTGTAGAGTTTGCGCTGATTCCTGAGCCATAAGTTTTCATGATGTGTGTTTGGTTCAGCAAGGGAATATTAATCTGGGCTATTGTCCTGTGCTGTGCTATTATAAATAATATTGCCTTGATATGGGGAGGCGGAGGGCAGGGCTGCCACTGGAAGAGAGCAGGTGGTGTGGGGAGGGGCGGAGGGAGGCTGAGAGGCAGATGTTGGTGAAGGGGCCCGGTGCTCCTGTTAGAAGCTGACAGGAAATTTATAGAAAACCCCGCCAAGGAGAGCACCAGTCATTAAATCCTAATTGCTAATCGTCCTCTCAAGCTGATGTCCTCAGCAGTGTTGGGGTCCCAGCATCCTGAGGAGACGGCACGGCCTCCCTTGGGGGCTTGGTGGTGGCTCTGTCTGGAACATCTCCAGTCTGGAGCCCCCGGCCCAACATGGGTCATAGGAGATGGCACTAGGCATAGTGTCTTACTTCCGAGGGCTGGGCCTTTACAGGCAGAGAGCTCTGAGGGGCACAGAGCACTGAGCCCTTCCTCTCTCCTGCTTCTTCCTCCTTGCTGACCCAGGAAGTCAGAAACAGATAAGAAACAGACCCAGTTTCCCATGCTCATTCCCACTCAGCAATGGGCAAGTTCAACCCCTCAGAGCCTCCATTGCCTCAGGGTTAAAACCTCTGATGCCTCAGGCATCAGAAATTGGTCCATTGCTTGGGGAGTGATGCTCGGTGGGAACCCCAGGAATCTGTGGATGCTGCCCTTCCTTAAGGGCTTTTCCAGGCAAAGGCACCAGATGGCCAGTGTGCCATGGGATTGAGTTTGAACCCGGAGCGACTTGGGCAACACCTCCTAACCTGCACATGGCCCAGGTTAGAGTCTTCTCTGTCCTGTCAGTGGTGGGATGGCAGAGGGAGGTCAAGATGAAAGGCAGGGGAGGGCAGTGGCTCCGCACACAGAGGGTCTTTAGCCCAGCTGGGAGGAGAAGAAAGAGAGAAGGAAGGGGAACAGAGAGGGTGGGAGAGGAGAGGGGAAGGGAGGTGGAGAAGGCGGGAGATGGGGATACTTTTCAGGCAGCCAGGCACCACCCCATGCTGTCTGTCTTGCCAAGGGGAAAGGCCAGGAGAGGCCCAGCATGGTGGCCCAGTGATCTGTATTCTCCTGAGGGCTCTAGATTGCAGGGTGTGGCCCTTGGCCCAGCAACTGATCCATCCACCCTTGGCTGGGGTAAGGGGTATGAGACAGAGGGGTTGGGGTGCTTCTAGAGGGAAGGACCCCAAGCTCTGGTTGTACGTGGGTCCCCACTTGCACTGAGTTACCAAGTAGATGGGGGAGCAGGACAGGCGACTGCCCGTGCCAAGGCAGGAAATGCCAAAGGGGGTAACTTTGTCAACGCTGTCCAATCTGCCCATACAGATTTCAAAAGCTGCTTGAAGGGGACTCCAGGGCTGTTCGGGGGATGACCTGGAGCAGAGAGAAGCTGAGAGGGAGTAGAGGAAGGGGTGTGCTTTTGCAGCCACCCGAGGCTGGCCCTGGCTGGCTCTGTGTGCAGCTATCTGGGGCCCCTGGGCAGCAGAGGCAAGGTGAGAGGAGGGGAAACACTGTTGAGATGATGGGAATCAGAGCCTACAGCCCGGTCACTCTGCCCTCTACAGTGTGATTTCCACGCTCATAAATCCTTCTCCGGTCACAAGACTCTCTGAGTCAGCTGACAGACCCGGCAACACCTGGGCAGAGAAGGCCTGGCCATGCGGAGAAGCCTGGTCCTCAGCAAGACCCTGACCCATGGGCCACCAGCATGCTACCCCTCCAGTCCACTGTTCAAAAGCAGCCAAGGGGGCCCAGTAAAAAATACCCTAGATCTGATCTGCCCTGCTTCAAACCCTCAGTGGCGGTCCCCTGTTACAACAACCCCCCCCTCCGTAGTGTCCATGTCCTTGCCATGTCCTCCACCCATACAGCTCCCACCCCTGGGTGCTCCAAACCCCTGACCTCCTGTGGGCTCCCAGCCTTCCATCCTGCTGACCTCAGGGACCCCCCTCTGCTGGGAGCTTCACCCACTTATTGCCCCTCATGTTCTATCTTGCAAGCACCCCATCCTTCTACTTGGGTCATTAACCAGAACAGTACTGAAATGTTTAGTTGTTCAATTCATCTTCCACTCTCTGCTGCCCAAGGTTCCAGTGTCTGCCTCAGGAGGCCAAGAAGCAGGACAGTCTGAATCACACCGTAAGCCCAGTTGGCTTGCTAGGTGCATACACATTAGACATTTACGGAGTCTGATGAGTCATTAGAGGCTGCTGTCAGCAGGACGGGTGTTGACTGGGGTCAGACAGATGCGGGTGCCAGTCTCAGCTCTGCTACTGTCAAGTGTATGACCTGAGTGTCCCTTAATTCCTCACACAGAGGCTGAGGACAAAGCTCTTCCCTCTAGAGCCATTGGAGGCTGAAGCAAGCCCTAGCAATGTGAGTGCCTGGTCCCTGTCACATGGCCAGATAGCATCACCTCCTCAGATCCAGCCCACACCAGACCTCACTGTGGTCTGGTGATCGGGAGGTGGGTCAGACTTGCCTGGGGGGCACCAAAGCTGGGAAACTTGTCCCTATTGGGTCACTGTGGCCCCCATGGGAACCTAGCACCTTGGAGGTTTTGCTTTCGTAGTTTCCAAACAAGACAGAGCAAAAATGAAACCACCCAGAAAGTGGCAGGAGCCCTTTCTGCCAGCAGCCTGATGTGTTTTGCTGGGCGCCGGGCGCTGTGGGCCTGGCATATTTATTTATTTTTTATGTCCCTGACTTATGAGTCAGTCGGTTGGCTCAGCGGTAAAACACAACCCACTATCAAGGAAATAGCTGGGGAGCTACATGCCAACGCACCACTCACGACTTCTGAAAATCTCTTGTTTTCTGGCCAGCATGAGTCAACTGGAGCTGCGGTTCCTCGAGCTGCTCTCCAGGACCGAATGCCAAGTGCATTTGAGATCCTTCAACAATTGCCTCGCGATCGCTGTGCACCGCCAATACATGTTTGCTGTAATTACACAGCGTCCAAAGGAGAAGCACAAAAGACTTGTTGATTTTGGACGGGCTCAGGCCCCCAAGAGGCGAGGGTTGACCCAGGCTCCTGGCAGAGTGTGGGCGGACAGCCCGGCCGCCCCGGTGAGGACGTGACCAGCTGGGGCGAGTGCTGAACTCGGGCCACTGTGGCCAGAACCGGCGCGCTCCAGCCAGCTGACTCAAGAGCGGCTTTCTTCAGAGAATAACCCGGGAGAACAAAACGAGGAACTGGAGCTCCTATATAAAGCAGCTCGCTCCTTCCTCCAGCCAACGAGTCCCTGAATGATAATCATCTCTGAAGCTGGCCACCCTCCCTGCCTCCCTCTCTGTCGCTAAACAGGCTCATTGTCTCTGATCTTCCCAGGGCAGCATCTTGGCTTGGGAGAGGCCTTTCCATGGTGGCTCAGACCTGCGGCCCCTCTGACCCCACTTCCTTGTGGTGCTGGGTGGTCAAGGGGGCAGCTGGGGTGTGCTGGAGAGAAAGCGAACCCCCTCACTTGGAGCTGGGGACCCTGATCATAACTCAGGTGCTGTGCAAAGTAGTTGTCCACACAGGGTTCACTTTCTCCATCTGTTATCAGAGGGGCATGGTTTAGGGCCTGCTTTCCATATGCACCCTTTCAGTTTTTAAATTGGAGTAACACTTCTCTCCAGGGATAATTCTCACAGAGCTTTGATGCCTAAAGCAGAACTGCTTGGTGGAAATGGGCGTCGCCCCCCCACATAGCTCCATCTGCAGCATTTTGAGCCCAAACCCTGTCCACTGACCCTGGGCCTGCCACTTACTGATATGGGTACCACGGAACACAGTTTGCAAACCTTGAGCTCTGATCTTCAAGGCTCCTGCTAGCCTATGGATTTGGAGCAGAATCTATGGCAGCTGAGATGAAATGGTGATGGCCGCCTTGGACCGTCGTGAGTGGACCTGGGTCCCTGTCCTGAAATGTGGATGGAGGGATAAATTCATGAGAAGATGACAGCCCACAGCCACAACAACAACAACAAAAATGATTTTGCTTCCACTGAAGTTTCTTGAGCAACTGGCAGGCTGCCACGAATGTACTTAGGCGGAAAATCACCAGAAAAAAATGATATAATCTGACAGATTTTTCACAGGCTTAAATATTCATGAATTAAAGGAATTGGCAGAATTTTCTACATTATTAGCTTTCATCGTGGCTGCAGGAGCAGTTGGTGTACTGGCTGCTCTTCAAGATCCATTAATCTCGTCCATCACGAGAGCAACCATTTTAAAATTAGCTATTTTTACGGAGTGATGGTGTACAGGGGAGATGGGGAGATTGAAAAGTGGCTCCAGTGGAAAGGTCCTCGCCTTTTCCCTGAGAGGCAGCTGGGAAAGCCAAGCAGTGTCTCAGCAGGAAGGGACCCGGGCCACTCAGAGCACAGGACAGTGGAAGTCTAGGTGTGTCCTGGAATGTGGGGCCTTCTGGTCCTCCGGACTCTAAAGACTGGTGAGGGTTCAGCTAGATTTCCAACAGGCACAGGCCAAGAGGCCCGAAAGAGCCCATTGGAGGCTTCTGGGTGAGGAAGCTGCGGTCCTTCTACCAGATGGTTCCCGGGTACCTCTTGTTCATTATTCACAGAACAGAGTGGAGCTCTCTGCTCAGTGCCCTGCTGTGGGTGCACGGCCTCATTCCAGCCTCAAAGAACTCGGAAGCTAGGCAAGCACACACACACAACAGGTAAGTAAACAAGTCAGAGAGAGGTTAGGTCAGCTGTCCACGGTCTCACATCCAGTGCCTTGCATGGCCCTGATTCAGATCCAAGTCTTCCTGTCCCTAAAGGTAGGGGGACATGCTGTCTGTCATGTCGAATACTGGCCACTGGTCCCTGGAAGAGACGTGCTCTTCCAAACACATCCAAAGCCTCTTTGAAACAAGGCGTAAAGGCGTAGATCAGAAAACTCAAAGCCCAGATGGGACCCTCTCTCTCTTTCCCCATCTATCTTTCCCTCTTTGCTTTAAGGTGTAGACTTCACTACAATCCAAGCATTGTGTGGCCGACAGATCAGGCGGTAACTGCCACTGAGAAGTTAGTTACTCCTGAGCCCCATAGCCCACGTGGTCCAACGACAAGCAGAGGGAACCTGAGGAAAGTTGAGCAAGGGCTTTTCTCATGTCTCCTAGGGGTTGGAACGGTCAGGGCCGGGAAAGCAGGCTGGGATAATTTCAGCAGGCTCGCTGACATAGAGGTGAACCTTCATTGTCTGGCACCTGCCCATGACTGTGGCAGCTCAGGAGAGGCCTCAGGACTGGTTTGCATATTGCTATGGTTTCTGTGTTTGTGTCCCTTCTAGAACTCAGATTGAAACTTAATCCCTGAGAGCAGTACTAAGGTGGGGCCCTGCCAGGTGATTAGGCCACCGTGGCCCCGCCCTCACGAATGGGACTGGAACCTCACAAATGGGCTGAAGGGAGCCAGCAGGCCCTTTTGCCGGTTTGTTCTTCTGCCCTCTCACCGTGTGAGCACATAGTGCTTGTCCCCTCCAGGGGACACAGTGTTCTTAGAAGCAGAGACGAGGCTGACATCAGGCACTGAAACTGCCAGCACCTTGACCTTGGGCTTCCACCCTCTAAAACAGAAAATAAATTTCTGTTCTTTACAGATTACCTGGTCTGTGATATTTTGTTATGGTAGCACAAAATGACAAAGACACACACATAAGGCACACTCAGAAGTGAGTCTTATACTTCCTAGAACTGACCAGTCTCAGGAGAGGCCATCTCTCCAGGGCCAGCAAGGCCCCAGGGGTCAAAGCTTTGGCGTCAGCAAGACTCCAGACGTCAAAACCTCAGTCTATAGGAAATACAAACAAGGCATGGTTAATGCCATTTCTCCCATCCACCCACCTAAGTACTTACTGGGCTCACATTTATTGTGCTGGAGACTGAGCTTGCCCGGGGGACCTTGCTATGATCAGTTTTTAGGACAGTAGTGAGATTTGCAAATTCTGCAGATCTTCCCCATTTCCCATCTGCTTTCATCCTAGAAGCAGCATTCTAGGAGATGGACCAGGATTTCCCTAGCTCCCTCTCCACTCAACAAGTTGGCCTTGTTGCATATGAGCTGGGACGCAGGAAAATCACAGAGGGAGGTCCTTGTTTCATTAACATCTGACATATTTAATGACCCAGATGCAGAAGAGCAGAGCAGAACAGACACAGGCCATAAATCCCAAACAGCCGCATGGGATACCTTTGGGTGAACAGCACCTGCCTGGCTGAGACTGGTGCTATGGGAGGTGAAAGGATGGTGCCCTCTGTCTGGCTGCTTGGGACCAGCTCTCTTGATGGGTCCCAGAATGTTTCTTTGGGGTTGAGGAGTAACACCTGCTTGCAGACAGATCAAGTGGGGAAGGCAGCATTTGGGTAGCGTTTCTCACATTTATCATCAACAATAATGATGCTTAGTCGTCATAATAATGAATAATTATTTACACTTGCAGGGTTCTTATTTGTGGAAAATCTACTCCTCAGTCAAGTGCTTTACAATGGCTCATAATGGTAGCCAGAGCTGACTGAGCTCTGCTGGTGGCCAGGTACCACTGAACTCAGTACGATCTAGCCATTGCTGTGTTCGGTTCACACATCATCCCTGTAAAAGGAAGGTGTAATCTCCCTTACAGGTAAGGAAACTGAGGCCCAGAGAGGTTAAGGAATCCACTCAGGAACATGTGGTGTGGAAGTAAAAGAGGTGGAACTCAAAATTCAGTTCTGTCTCACTCGCACCTCTTCTACATCCAGCCTGACCAGCAACCAGGAGATGGGAGAGAAGGGTGAGGGAAGGCGCAGAAGGTACAGAGCAGGGCAGGGTTTCCTGGCCAGCTCCAGGGGTGCTTTGGGCCTGGCACCGGCTGCATGTTGCTCCTGGCCAGGAGGAAGCATTGAAAGAGCAGGATCAGCCAGGCGTGGTCATGCACGCCTGTAACCCTACAACTCAGGAGGCTGAGGCAGGAGGATCATTGTGAGTTTGAGGCTAAGTTGGGCTACAAAGTGTCTCAAAAAGACAAAAAAAGAAAGAAAGAAAGAGAAGGATTTCTGACTCAAATGGACAGAAGTTCCGTGAGTGGACATGAATCTAAAGCTGCTGCCCTGGCACTGGGGCCCCTAACAAAGCCACTACAGTAACAAACAACCTCTGCTAAGTGTGAATGCTCTATACTGGCACCTCACCTTGGATTTACAGCTGGAGTAGAGTCCTCTGCCGCCCTCTTGCTCCCTGACTCCGCTCACAGCTGGTACCTGTCACCCCACTGGAGACGCTTACAGACACACGTGGAGGAACCCTGGAGTTTGCTATCTAATGCTGGGAAAGCCCACTGGGCCGATCTCTACCATGTACTGCTGAGGAATAAGCCCTTGGACACAAGGCCTTTGGGTGAGGAGATGGAGGTGTGAATGTTTGACTCTGTGGGAAGACCAGACGGCTCCCTTCCAACATGGCGCCTTAACTGGAAAAGAAGGCAGGTGGTATGGGCGGATGTGCAAGGTAGCAGAGGAACAGAGGCTGGGTCCTCCTATGTCTTTCACTCTGGGAGAAAGAGAGGACAGAGGAGCGATGAGGATGGGGACACGGCAGACTGTCTCCTGGTCAACAGGAGGTGCCAAGCACTGGCTTTCAACACGCCCTGGGCTGGGCTGTGGGAAGCATGACCGCTCTGCCCTCCCAGCACCCTCTGCTTCTGCCTGTTGCCTCTAGGCTTGAGCCCCAGCTGCACGGTGGGGAAGTATAGGGGAAGGGGGACCAGATGTTTTGTAATCTGGCCCAGGTCCCCTCTCTGCCCTGCATCTGGATTCCATCCTTCTTGGCATGCACCCCGGGCTGGCATCATTAGACCATCTGGGTTCCCTTCATACTGTGCTTTTGCTCTCTGGACCCCTCAGCCCTGCATGCTTCCTGTTCTCCCCTTGCTCTCTCTGCGCGCTGTCTCATTCACTTCCGGGTCAGATGGGCTGTGATGAGTGCTTGCTCCCTGATGGACAGTGAGCTCTGCAAGACAGGGTCATTGTAGCATCATTTGAGATCACATGGGGCTAAATGGGATGCAGTGAGGTGCCCAGCCCATTCCCTCCCTGGCCCAAGCCCCCAGCTCTTTTTCTAGGAAGAAACAGGACCTGCAGGTTAAGCAGGACTTGGGAGTAATGGGGAGCCAAGGCGCACCTGCGGGCGCAGCCTGGGTGAGGGAGAGCTGAGGACAGAAGCGAAGGAGACAGCAGGAAGACAACAAAAGGCCCGTGGGAGGAAGACCGAGTGGTGGGGGCCATTGAAAAGCCTTGGCTCCTGTGTCTTCTTGGCCCGGGTCAAGCTGAGGTCTGACGTGAAGGAAGATGGGACAGGATGATGGGAGAGGATTGTGCACCTGTCAGCATCTTCTCATCCAGGCCCCTTGTCTCTGTGTCACCTCCTAGAGCAACAGCCCCTGAGCTTACATGCGGGAGAACCCCCAGCCTGCGCTCCAGGCTCTGCCAGGGTGTGAGGGTTGGGTGGTTGTGATTGGGTTGCATCTCCCTGTGGTCCTAATCACCATCCTCCGGCCTATCCCTTCTGGCTGGGTGTAGAGCACCTGAAAGCATGCAGCGGGTGGACCGGTGAGGTCAGACTGGGGGATGTGCTATGGTGCACCCTCCCTGCACCCTCCCTGATGAGACACAGCCTTCCTGATCAGACCCTACAGAAGGCAGGAGCCCTCCAGGATTCCCTGGGAGATGTAGGGATTCCATTGTTTTGTGGGAAAAGAGCTGTCCAAACCATGGTCCTCTCTTCCTCAAAGTCACAGTGCTGATTGGTGCTGCCAAAGGCCAGCCACAGAAGTATTCTTTAAAAAACAGAGCCACTCCAGAAAGGAGGCAGAGGAAGGTTCAGGGACAGGCAGTGTTTTCTGTTAGGACAGTTCTATGACAGAAAGAGGAAAGATGTCGGGGCACTTGGCACTGGGCAGCAGTTCCAGACCTTGAAACTCAGTTCCTTATCTGTAAAATGGGACTACCAATACCGACTGACCTACTGTCCTTTTTGGTGATGTTTAAAGGAGTGCATATACTGTCCAGCATGCGGCATGTGCTACCTAAACGTTAAACATTATTATCAGAATGCTGTCATCACCACTGTTATGGCTTTGTTCTAACAGCTGTATTGCTGTGCAGCTCTGTGACATTGGGGTTCACCTCCTTTACAGAACAGGAGCATGATCCTCGCTGTCCAGGGATTAGGAAGTCATTCATGTAAAGCATCTGGCACAGTGCCAACCTCTTATGAGGCGCATAGTCGATCACAGTTCTGTTTTCCTTTGTCCCACTTCCTCCCTCCACAAAAGTCAGGCCCTGAGCCCCAGGGAGATGATAGCCAGGGCTTTACAGCATCCTCATGGCAAATCCAGATGCAAAGCTAAAGCTGAGGACCTGCCCTTCTCTGCAGAGTGTCCCTTGGCCACTATGCCCAGCCCTGCACCCTGGTCTGAGTTTCAACAGCAGATTCTCAATCTGTTAGACTCCATCAGGCTGTAGATTTGCGAGCCCTCACCCATCTGCATCCATTGTGCCTATTATTTGGAGAAGAGCCCAGGATTGTCTCAAGCACAGGAACTGTTCACAGCCCTATAAATTTCCTCTAGCTGGATTACCATCCTGTGGGAAAGACTGGGCGAACTAGGCAGAGAAAGGTATGCAGGGATGTGCGCGTTCTGCAGGCTTCTGGGCTCACCTCAGAGGGAAGTGTCTCCCTGTGCTTCTCACTACTCACCCACGCTTCAGGTCAGGGCACCTCCTTCGGCTTTGTGAGGTACAGACTGCCTCTGCAGAGCAGTCTGGATGCGAATCTCTCCAGGAGACTGCAACTCTCCCCAGGCGTCTGCCCTGACCCAGCCCCACACAGCAGGGATGGGGTTTGTAAGAATCCAGCCTGAGCTCCTCTATGAGGGTCCAGCTGCAGCTGCTAACCCCAGGAAGAAGCTCCAAGGTAGGCAGAAGCTGGAAGCAAGTCAGGCTGGAGGACTCTAGGGGGTTGAAGAAGACGGGGCCCCTCATGACAGCCAGGCTCAGAGTGGGCAAGCTGGTCTAAAGCCAGACTGCGTGGGTTCAGATCACTCTACCACTAGCTGTGGGACCAAGGACAAATTACTTCACCTGTGTAAAACAGGAATCATACCAGTACCTAGAGCAAAGGGTTGTCTACACGTGGAATTAGATTTGCTTTTTGAAGGAAGTGCTCACCAAAGATAAATCTTGATGCTATGCCGCAGGCCAACATAATGCTAGAGAAAGGACAAAGGGGTTGGACGGGACAGTCTCAGAGCCTAGAGACAGATACCAGGCAGCAAAAGATGACGCCAGGAGCCTGCAGCGAGGTGCTGTGGCTCCTCTGTGCCCAGCCCAGTGTGGGTTAATCCTGGGGCACTGAGGTCCCTCCACATGGGTAGGTCTTGACAGTACCTTTTCATTAAATCATCTTTTTTCAAAACCTCTGGTCCGCAGAGTAATTGAGGCCTCGGCTGCCTTTGCCGTAGACTGCTTGTCTTCTGAAGCACTGCCTAGGTGCCCCGAAAGCTCTGACAGATTCTCAGGGCAACAATTATGGAATCTAAAGATGCTTTTCAGAACCAGACGGGAAGATTGAGTCTCTTTTCTGATGTCTGGTGCCCTGGGCAGTGTGTCTTGTCATAGCTCAGGCTCTGAAAGAGGGCTGTAGAGCCCCCACTCCTCCATCTCGTCTTTCTCTAACCCCTTCGCGCTTGTTCTGAGCTGGCTTGAACTTGAATGCCCATAATGCGTGCATTATGCAGGCAGCACCCTATCAAGCAGAACCTGCCTGCAAAAAGTCACCAAGTCCCATGCCACAGAATCAGAGGCTCAGGCCAGCCTGTGTGGATTTCACAGGTGGTCGAATCCTGCTGCCACTCGATAGACAAACCCCCTCTGGCCAGGCCTCTTTTCCTGATCCACCCATGATGGACTCAGTCCTGGAGGCCAGCCATGGATTCTGAGTTTATTCGTCTTGTTTTGTGGACAAGACCACAAGCTGCACTCACTCAGGGATGTTCCGCTTAGACCTCTGTCCCCCATTGGGTGTGGGGCCTTGTAGAGAGAGGCGTGGAGACACCCTGGCTGGATGTGCAGCTCTCGAGTCAGGGAGCAGGAGCACCGAGGACACATGCCGAGGGCAGGGCCCTGAGGATGCACAAACGCCCTGCGGCGCTGCAGTGGGGAAGGGCGACAGGCGTTGTACCCCTGCCCCAGGTTCTGCCCTACTCTCCCCTAACCTCAGCCTTCAGAACAGTCCAGGAGCTGATCACTTGCATTTCACAGCTAGAAAAATGGATTCTGAAAGCCTCCCTCAGTCAGGTCCCAGGGTCCCCTGCCTTGGGACATGCTGAAAGAGAACATGCCATCAGCAGGGGCTCTGCCTCTTTGGTCTTGGGCAGATGAGTGATGTTAGATGTCATTGTTTCTATGTGGGTGCTGGTCCGCATCTCTCCTGGTGGGGAGCTTGGTGTTTATCTGTTGTCAGGGGTTTGTTCCTCTCCCACCAGCCCTGCCCGCTGGAGGAGGCTGAGCTCTGTGTCTGACTCCTGTCTGCACAATCATCGGCGAAGGACACATCCTCCTCCCTGAACCATCTCGCTTCTAGCTTCCCATCAGGTCCTGGAGGACCTGAGGAGTTGGGGATCTCCTGGAGCCTCTGATGCCACAGCTTTGTGAATATGATGTGTGTCCCTCTTTGGGATAGCCATAGCCCTTGGCAACCACTTTTATGGTGACCTTGCCCTGGGCCTCAAGGTCACCTGAGTTTATCTTTTCATCTCAACTTAGGAGCTCAACATCTTGGAGCAGGGCAACAGTGACGTCAGGTAGACCTGGGTGACCCCTACCACCATGCTCGAGCTGTGTGACCTTCAGCGGGTCAGTACTCCTCGCTGAGCTTCGGTTTCCTCAGTGCTAAAAGAAAATAACAATTTATAAAGTCACAATATGTTTGTTCACACCACCATTCTATTCCATACTGGGTCAAGCATTATTATTTTTTCTTTTCCTGAGACAATGTCTCGCTGTGTAGTTCAGGCTGGCTTTAAACTTGCAGTGATCCTCCTGTCTCAGCCTCCCATATGCTGGGATCACAGGCATGTGCTACCATGCCCAGCTCAGGGATTATTCTAAGCACTTTATAAACATGACCTCACTTAATCCTTGCAATAACTCTCTGAAATGGTTACCATTAGTTAACACCCACTTACAGACAAGTAAACTGAGATCGTACCCATGGTTAGTAGCAGAGCGGGGGCTCTGACCTTGGTACATAGCAGATGCTCATGAAATCTTATTTCCCTCATCCTCTAGTGACCTGTTTTCTTCTCTTTTGGCCTACAAGTCTCTCAGTGACCACAGCAAGGTGGGATTGTGACAAGGAGACAGCAGACCATGTCTGAGGAAGGCGGGGACAGCGTGCATAGGTGCCTGCTGTTACCCTCCCTCTGCATACAACACCCCAGATCTGAGCCGTTGTGGATGCAGGGCCAGAGTGCAAGTTTATGGGGTGTGGCTTCAGAGAGCTGCACAGGCAGTTGCTGTCCTGGGAGCTGCTGGGTGGCTTCCCAAAGTGTCACAGCCCTGCATGCTCCCGCCTCCTTTCTCCTGGTTTCTCAAGCCCCGGGCCAGCGCAGGCTCCAGTGGCAGCCCGTTACAGCTCCCCACAGACAACCCCACCCCGCCAGGCCTCTCAGGGAAGTCTAGGGCAGCACAACCACAAAACCCCGCAGCCGATCTGACATCCTCTGTGGATGGAGCGGTTGCAGCGGCTGTCAGACAAGGATCTGAATGAGTCACAAGGGATCAGGAGCTGGGCTAGGGGTGGAAACCAGCCCCACTGGGCTCAGCTCCAAGGGCTGGGGTCTGGCTGGAGAGGAGAAAGAGCTATGCTACAATCGCTTTGAGAATCAACTGGGTCATCTCTTGTGGGTGGCACGGCGCAGGGCTGCCAACCCTCATGGGTTTTTTGTAGAAGTGGAGATGATATCTCCCAACTGCCTTTAGCATCTGGCTGTGAGATGGGGTGCAGGGAGATGGGCCGATAGCGTTTTGGGCAGAGCCAGCAGCTCCGGAGGCATGGGGGTGGAGGGCGCAGGGCAGAGTCCACGTTGGAACAAGCTAGGAACCAGCAGGGGAAGACGCCTCAGCCAGAGGTTCCCCCTCAAGTTCAGACTTGGTTTTGATGTTGCAGGGAGGAGGAGTGAAACACTTGCCATCTCCCCATTTGGGCCACTGCCCACTGTGACACACAGTAGTCAACACACTGGCTTGGGGCTGTCCCCTGCCTCCTGAGATAGACGGTGCCGTGAAAGGTATGTGTGTGGGGGATAGGAAGAACATTAACTCTGGAGTCTGACTAACTTGAAATTAAATCTCAGCTCTGCCCCGCAGCACTGGGTAATCTTGAGCCAGGCGCTGAACCTTTCTGAGCACTAGTTTTCTTATCCTTGAAATGGAGGCAATGACAACTTCCCGGCAGGGTAGTTAGGAGCAGCAGTGATGCTGATGTAGGTGAAAGGATGGTACATGGCAAAAACTCAAAGCGATCTAGGCACATTTCTCCCTCCACTTAGAACACAGCCTGTCCCTGCCTGTTACAGCAATGAGCAAATGTCTTCCGCCCAAGTGCCTGAAAGTAAACATCACAGGTTTTGCAAGCCACACACAGTCGCAACCTCTCATTTGCTACTGTTACATAGATATGAGTGTGGCTGTGTTCCAATAAAACTTTATTTACAAAACTAGGCAGTGGACAAGCTTTGGCCAGCAGGCTGTAGTCTGCTAATGCCTGGCCTCAAGTCTCAAGTCCAAACGCCCAGCCTGGCATTTCCTTGTCTGTTCATTAGACTTGTGGTTGCCCCTGGAATATCCCTGACCAGATTGGGCAGACCTCCTTGTGGTCCTTGGTGCTCCAGTGTGCCTTGGTTCACACCTCCACCCCCTCAGGACACCATCCCATTTCCTTTCTGCCCTGGGAAATCCACCCCTGGGAACCTACTGGGCTGTCAGCAACATGCAAGGCTCAGACCCAGAGGTGTGACTCAGCATTGGACCAGCCCATCCTCCAAGCCCAGGGTCAGGCCAGCTGTCCTTGTGATCGCTCCCTTTGCAGGACTCCGTGGTCCCTGTGCCTCCTGCCCCTGCTCCCGCAGATCCCTGGGTTGGCTCTGAACCCCCTCCCCATGGTGTGTCCTGGGGACTCAGTCTGCTTCTCCACACCCACCTTACCTCGCCCGGTATCTTTCAGACTCTGGCACAGGCGGACCCAGGAGTCCCTGGTGGCCTCTTCTCCTTCTTATTCCTTCCCCTGGAGTGCCAATTAGTCCTATCACACCCAGCCTATCATACTTTCCTGACCACTTACCCTATCTTTCCTGATGCATCTGAGATCATTTCTTCAAATCTCTCTTCTAATGTAGCAACCTCCACTGCGCCTAACACATCCATCCACATTTTCATTTCAAAGAGTATATTTTTAATTTCTGCAAGTTCTATTGGATCCTCTATAAACATCTGCCTATAACTTCTGATATAGCCTCTTATTGCTTGGCTGAGTTTCCCACTCCGTCTTTTATTTCTTTCTGCATTCCATGCATAGTTATTTTACAGTTGGCCTCATTATTGTCATAGTTGAAGTCTTTAAAGATCTGAATCAGTTGCTTTCTCCTGGGGTAATTTTCCCCTCTGGGGGACATTTGATAAGGTCAGGGACATTTTTTTGGTGGCCACGGCTGGGAAGGGCTCTAGGGGAAAGAGCACAGGGTTGCTGGTAGATATCTTGAATGCACAAGACAGTCCCTGTAGTCAAGAATGAGTTGGTCAAAATGTTAATAGCTCTGAGGTTAGGAAACTTCGTGTTGCTTGTTGTTTCCGCTGACTCTTGCTCATGGTGACTCATTGCTTCCAGTGTTTTTAAAAGTTTCTCTTTGGTAAATCAGATTGAGGACACTTTTTCCAGAGAAGGTTTGTCCTTGCTCATGCCAGCCACCAGGGGGCATTACCAACCCGGGACCCGGTTATTTGACATCTGGGGTGTTCCCCTCACCTCGTGGGCAGCTGGAAATTCGACACCCAGACTCAAAGGAGAACTGCCGATGTGGTTTTGTGCACCAGACCTGGCTGTCCTAGAGCTCGTTTGGATTTCTGTGGTGACTGCCACAACCTGCCACCTGACGCACCCCGTGGGCATGTATGTGATGACGTCCCAGTAGTTTGTTCCTTACCATTTCCTACAAGTGAATAAAAAATTGAAAATTCAAATGCTACTGACAGGAACCTCGTGTTTCCTAATTTCCATATGATTTGTCCAAGGATAGGTCTCATTTGGGACACTGAATTGGCAAGGTTTGGAGGACACACATGCCATGCCCCGTAACTGTGACAGGACAGAGGAATTAAAGAAAAGGCTGACAGGACGTCATCAGAAATGGCCTTTAAAAGGTGAGACCTGGTTACAGATGGTGTCCTTACCCACAATTCCAAAATACCCGCAGGGCTCAGAACCCAAAGTTTGCGCTGGCATTTGGCAGCAGGATCTCACTTGACCTGTCCCTGGCTTTGTGTTTGGTAAGAATATCTAAGCCTGTGCCTGCAGAACGATGGTGTGTTTGACTACAAGACCCAACCAGAAGCTTTACATAACACACACATTTTGCACGATAGCGCCTACCAAAGTTAGAACATCTGTCATTTTCTCACTATGCAGCTCAGGCTGGTCTTGAACTCACTATATAACCTAAGCTGGCATTGAACTCGTAGTGATCCTCCTGCCTCAGCCTCCTGAGTGCTGGCATGATAGGTGGGTGCCACCACATCCAGTAGCATTTGTGATTTTCAGAACACGTGTGGCTCCCAGTTTGGGGGAAAGGGTTGTTAACCCATATTATTAACTTCTGGGGAAAGGACAGCATGCACACGGGGACACACTGGAACCCTCGCCTGCTGGTGCTGCCACGGGCTTTCAGCCTGCGTTGGGTGACAAGACAATGGGGACTGTACTTAGGATGTTCAGTATCATGTGATCACTCTGAGGCGACTGACTGTGCAGGGATTGAGCGCAACATACTCCTGCGGGCCCCTCCCTCCCACAGTGCTGGACAGCTATTAAGTGAGAAGAGAATTTTTAATGAATCCTTAATAAACCCTTAGTTCTCATCTGAGTGTTTGTCGAAACCCTTTTTGTTTATTTTTAAAATTACACCAAAGGCACAGGAATTTATTACAAAAACGAAGGAAACTTCTCCTTTGCTAAGTGCTTATTCCCCTCCTTAGAAGTAACCTAAAAAAAGAAGGAGAAGGAGGAGGAGGAGGAGGAGGAGGAGGAGGAGGAGGAGGAGAAGGAGAAGGAGAAGGAGAAGGAGAAGGAGAAGGAGAAGGAGAAGGAGAAGGAGAAGGAGAAGGAGAAGGAGAAGGAGAAGGAGAAGAAGAAGAAGATTTATATACAGATTCATGAAATTGTATGCTCTTGGATATTGTTTCTACAGATGAGATTGTGTTTTATATTTTTGCATTTTTATACTCAGTCATATGTCCTTTCATATTGGCACATATAGATAGGGCTTTTTTCTTGGTACTAGGAATCAAACTCAGGATCTTACACTTGCCAGGCAGGCACAGGCCTTTTCTTATGGCACAGAAATTTAATGTGCAGGTACCAAATACCTACAATGAATGTAAAGATTTTACGTTACAAACATGAACTAAAATAATACTAATAGCAAGAATGGGATCTAGAGGTGGAAGGAAGGAGGTGTGAGTCGGAAGGGAAATAAAGAATCGAGATCTGTTACCCACAAGTCCCTATTCCCTGAGGTAACATAAACTTCATGTATTGCACACTTGTACTGGTAAACTGAAATTTAAAAAGGAAAGCATTTAAAATAACTCCCCTTAAGTCATAGCGCTATGTCAAAGGGTGTGTACTGCTGAATTTTGATAGTCACTGCCAAACTGCCTTTGAACAACCCCCACCAATTTATAGTACATAAAACTGATTGTTTGATTTTTTTGGTGAATACTCGGTGCTACTAATATCTCTAACTTTGGCCAACCTGAGGGTCAAAAACGAAATCTTAATGTTTTAGCATGCATTTCCCAGCTCTGCAGTGAAGCCAAACATTTTTCTTCCTGCATTAGACACGTAGGATTCATCCCTAATGAATGCTTTATAAACTCTGCCCATTTTTCTGTAATACTTATTTTTCTTGTTGGTTTTGAAGGGCTCTTTCTACATGTTCAGTTCGTTGACTTTTAGTGAGGTATGTTTTACACGCAGTAAAAGATACAGATCTGACGTGTGGAATTTGAAGGGTTCTGGCAGATGTGTACACCCACGTAGTCACTGGCCAGCTCGAGATAGAAACGGTCTCCAGGACTCTTGCAGCTTCCCTTGGGCCCCCTTCCAGCTCATACCCTGCAGGGCAGCCATTCTCCTGATTTCTATCACTTGAGATAGGGCTCTTCCTGGACTTCATGTAATGAGATCACACAGATAAACTCTTTTAAGTCTGACTTCTTTTGCTCAATATATCGTTTATGAAATGCACCCATGCTGCTACCCATATCTTTTCACAAATGAGCAGTACTCCCTCGTGAGCCTACAGTCAGTCCTCCAGATTCCAAGACTGAGGATTAAAAATATTTGAAAATAATTCCCCTACAGACTTCTCTGCTTGTCGTCATTCCCTAAACAACACAGTGTTGACTTACTTACAGCGCATCTATGCTGCATTTGGTTTTGTAAGTAACCTGGAGATGACCTAAAGCATGTAAGGGGATATGCGTAGGATGTAGGTGAGTACTATGCTATTTTATATAAGGGACTTAAGCCATCTGCAGTTCTGGAGGGAGTATCCCACAATTCTGAAGGGTGATCGTGCCACACAGCAGTTGTCCTTTCCCTTATGGATGGGCAGATGCATTGCCTCCAGTGTGGAGCTATTACGAAGATGCCATGAAGGCTGTGTTCTGCTCTTGTTCCTCTTGTGTTTTATTCCTCATATGCAACTACTCTGGCCCCAGGGACCCAGTCATAGGATAGCTGTATGTCTAAGCTTTATTAGACACTGCCAGACAGTTCTTCAAAGTGATCATATCTGCTGTGTTTTAAGCCCACCGCAAACAAAGTCCCTTTTCTGCTTCATGTATTTCACCATCAAGCAGGTGCCCTTTGCTTTTGAGATGTTTTACATTTTCATAAAGTTACCTCCATCTGCTCCTTGTGGGTCCTGGCGTTTGTGTGTTGGCACAGTGAGGTTTAAATTCCTTAAAAAATGTATTTTAAAAGTGTTCTTCTAGCTTGTTTTGTACATGTCACTCCTTATGCTATCAAGAGTTTAACCTTCTGCGTGATACAAGAAAGTCCTCAATCTTGGTAGTTTTCTGGTTGTTGTTTTTATCCCAGTACTGGAGATTGAACTTAAGGCATTCACGCTGAGCTACATCCCTAGCTTTTTCTTTTTTCAAAATTTTGAGACAGGGTCTTGTTATATGGCTAAGTCTCCTTGTCTGGGCTCCCAGACTGCTGGGACTACTGGCTTGAATAAGGTAGGTGTTTTTAGGCCATTTCACACACAAGGAAATTGAGACCCAGCTGGATTGTGGGACTAGCTCGAGTTCACAATCTGCAGAGTGGAGCACATTTGTCTAATTTAAATTTGTTTGCTCACTCAAGATGGCAGGTTCCCATCCATAGCATGAGCATACACTGTGTCAGAAAGAGAAGATAGCAATATATTGTTATGCACTTACACATGCCCACACATGCACGTGCGCACACACATGCACACGCACACACATGCACACGCACACACATGCACACGCACACACATGCACATGCACGTGCACACGCACGCACATGCACACGCACACACATGCACACGCACACACATGCACACACATGCACA
This sequence comes from Dinomys branickii, assembly GCA_004027595.1. Taxonomy (NCBI): domain Eukaryota; kingdom Metazoa; phylum Chordata; class Mammalia; order Rodentia; family Dinomyidae; genus Dinomys; species Dinomys branickii. Next base: position 13,901 of record PVLD010010987.1, on the reverse strand, counting down.
CGCACACACATACACACGCACACACATGCACACACATGCACACGCACACACATGCACACGCACACACATGCACACGCACACACATACAAAAATAAATGCAGGAAGAGTAAAGCAGAAACTAATGGAGGAGGATGCGAACATGTCAATCTCCAGACAAGATTTTTCGTATACTTTTGGGTTTGGGGTCATTTGCATATAATTTGTGCATGGTTGAAAGGTTCAAAAACATTAAATCAAATTAAATAAAAAATAAGGAAGAGGTCAACCTCTCAATCATGCACTAACAGGAATATGGAAACCAAACTGTAAATTAGAGAGCCTGACCACAGAACAGAAAAAGTCCTATTTAAATAATAATAATTTTTAAAAATACCCTGCTCATACTTCTGTGGGGAGCAAACAAGACAGCCAAATGTCTAAAGACTTATTTAGTAGGGGAATTGTCAGTAGTAATGATTATATGGTAACCCTGAAGGTAGTTTATATGTGTCATCAAATGAAACGAAGAGTAAATATTAGAAACTAAGATTTTCTAAGAGGCTTAGGCATTAAATTATAAAAGAGAGAACTGGGTTGGGGTTGTAGCTCCTCAGTAGAGCTTGCCTAGGAAGCAAGAGGCCCTTGGTTTCATCTCCAGTACCATTCGAAAAAGAAAAGACAGAATTAAGAAAAACACACTCATGTATATACGTATCAAAACACCACTCTCTACCCCATAAATATATAACTACTATGTGTCAAGTAAAAATACAACATAACAATATAAATAAATAAATCCATACCAAAAAGAAAAAGAAAGACACCCTATCTATTAAAACATTTCGTCCCAAATCACGGGATTTACAGGGGACAGAGGAACAGGTTAAATGTCAGGCAAAATTTCCGTTCTGTATAGGGTCCGCCCCACACCCAAAGTGCCCCAGGCCTCAGCCTGAGAACTGGGAAATCATGTGTTTATTAGACCTTTCTTTCTTCTTTCTTTCTTTCTCTCCCTCTTTCTTTCTCTCTTTCTCTTTTGCTCTTTCTTTCTTTCTTTTTTACTTTCTTTCTTTGAGACAAGGTCTCCTTAGATAGTTCAGGCTGCCTTTGAATTCAGTATGTAGCCTAGACTAGCCTTGAACTCACAGTGATCCTCCTACCTCAGCCTCCCAAGTGCTGGCATTACAGGTGTGCGCCACCACACCTGGCTGTACTTTTCTTTCAATTTTTTTCCTATGCTTAAAAATAATGAAATGATCCAAATGCCTATCAGTGGATGAATAGATAAACAAACATGGCCTATGCTGCAGTGGAATATTATTCAGCCATAAAAAGAATGAATCCTGTTGCATGTTCGACAGAGGGATGAAGTTTGAAAACATGCTAAATGTAGGTTCCATTGTGTAATGGTTAGCACTCTGGACTCTGAAAACATGCTAAGTGAGAGAAGCCAGATCCCCAAGGCCACATGTTATCTTTCAGAGCAGGGCATCCAGAACCGACAACTGCACAGAGACAGGAAGGAGAGGAGCGGTTATTAGAGGGCAGGGGTGGATGGTGAAATGGGGAACGATTCCTTAATGTGCATGAGGGGTTTTTATGCAGCAATGAAAAGTTTAGTAAGTGGAGAGAGCTTGGAGTTGCACAACATTGCGAGAGAATTAAGTGTCACTGATCCATACCCTTCAAATGGTTAATTGTGGGTTATATGTGTGTCACCTCAATTAAAAGAAAGATCACAGTTAAAAAGTTCAGGAACAAAGTGGTCATAGTCAGGTCTGAGAATGAAGCACCTTCAAAAGTTATGAAAATTGTACACGTGTGTGTGCAAAGGAAGATTGTGTGAATTCCCTGCCTGGGATGGCAGGAGGGTCCAGTGACGAGGGCTGTAGCATCTGTCATGTGACCCTGGAGCATTCAGCACCCTTCTCCTGAGTCTCATTTTGTCCACTCTCAAGCAGTCTCTAGGTTTATCCTAGCTGCACCTGTTCCAGGCCTTTGGCTCCCCGTTGGGGGCCCTAGTGACAAGCCTAGCTCCCTTTCCTTCCCAGTGCAGCTGGGCCCAGGAAATGTCCCCTTGTTCTGGGAAGCCCCTGATCTGGGAAGAAGTTTAATGGGTGACACAGTGGTGTCAAGTGTCCCACAGGTGCTGCTGATTTGGTCCCGAGGGAGGTTGACACAAGACTTCCTGAGGCTTCTTCTGTGGGCAGCGCCTTCCCTTGGCCCTTATGACTCTGGCACAGAAGAAATCAGCTGTGTGCTGCGCTTGTGTGGGGCCTAACAGAACTAACAGCAGAACCACTATTTGATGCCCTCTCATCCAGTCCTCCCATTGGCCCCCATCCCTGGGCCCCTGTCACCAAGAGAAAATGGAGGGTCAGACAGATTGGGTTACTCAGCTGACCAGTGGTGGGGCCAGGACTCAAGCTCTCTGTGTCTGGCCCCATGAAAGAGACCCCAAATCCACTTACTCAGTGAAGTGGGAAAACATCTCCTCCCTTGAGAAGCATCACATGCTCCATAGAGGAAGGAAAGTGGGGGATAGAAGAGAGGGAAGTTTCTGGAAGTTTCTAGAAGGGAAGACACCTGAGGAGGCCAGGAGCATAAGTAGTTTTCTCAGGAACTCGAGAAACCCTCACGTGCCTAGGTAGGAAAGGCCCCAGAGTTCACCAAGCAAGGGTGTGGAGCTAGGGCGTCAGCTGAGGAGACAGGAAGTCACAGTCTTGTTGCTTTTGAGTATCTCTGTGGGGCCATGCTGGGCTCTGTCCCCTGAGGGGCCACAGTGTGGGAGCTGTTCTTTCTGGGTACTCAGCATTAGATTCTCCTAGAAGACATCCACGCATCCAGACACCCAGGAGTTCTAACTCACCAGGTATGAACCATCACTTCCTCCAAAGCTCAGAACCAAACCTGTGAAGTCTGGTGTAGGCCAGCGCCTGTTGGTCCTTGGCCACCTCCTGGCCTCTGCCCATCCTCTCTGGCTCATGGCTGCACCTGCCTGTTATTGTTGGCAGGTGCCTGTGCCTCTGAGGATGGGACCTCTTTCTGGGTACTGGTGTGACTCCATTGAGAGAGGGGCCCTCCTGGGGAGCTGCACTGCCTGAGGAGAGCCCCCGGGGGAAGCCTAGAGAGGGAGGGACAATGGCTGGGGCTCAGTGGGGGTTTGCTTGTGGCACTGACCTAGGATCAAGCCTCAAGTCTTCCTTCTCTGGGGCTTGCCAGCTGTCCTGGGCTTTCCAAGGGGAAGATCTGTCATCCCCTGGCATATTTTTGAAGAGACGGCTGGGTTCCTATGACCCTCTCTAGCGGTGGGGTACAGACTATTTCAGAAAGATCAGGGCTTCAAAGGCGATAGGTACAAGAAAGGCTGAGGAGGGAGACTTGCCTGAGCCTCTGGTATGTGAGATAAAGCGAAGGGAGCCTCCAGCTTCGTGGGACTCTGGCCTTGAGCCAGAGGAGAAAAAGAGCCTGCCTTGCCTCCAGGCAACCAGGAACCCTCCTCCGCAGGGATCCTTCCTTCATTCCATTCAGTCATCTACCCATGGGGCAGATGGCGTAGCCCTGGTCCCTGGGAGGCTCTCCCTCCCCATATCCATCCCTTGCTGCCCACCTGACCTGCTGCCATCAAGGCCAGGGTCCTGTCCATCCTGAGAGGCAAAGAAGAGAGAGGGGACAGCAGTGGGAACACCCCAGAGCCAACCCCAAGCATCCGTCCATCAATTATCTATCCACCCACCCACCCACCCATCCATTCATCCACCCAACAGCTCACCCATTCATCCATCCACTCATCCATCCATCCACCCACCCACTCATCCATCCATCCATCCATCCACCCACCCACCCACCCACTCATCCATCCATCCATCCATCCATTCATCCATCCATCCATCCATCTGTCCATCCATCCAACAGCCCACCCATTCATCCATCCACTCACCCATCCATCCAATAGCTCATCCACTCATCCATCCATCCATCCATCTGTCCATCCATCCAACAGCCCACCCATTCACCCACCCACCCATGCATCCGACAGCTTATTCTTCTACCCACCCACCCATCCATCCATCCACCCACCCATCCTTCCATCCATCCATCCAACAGCCCACCCATCCACCCACCCATCCATCCACCCATCTGCAGAGGGCTGTGACCCAGATTTGAGGATGAAGTAAAATAAAACACATCCCCTCTCCTTGCAGCCTAGAAGAGAGATAGGAAAACAAATGGTTGAGGGAGGGATGTGCAAAGTAGATATCCGCATATTTTCCTGGGTGGAGGGTAGGGGAAGGGAGATGTCTGTACAGAAGAGAAATCATCTGAACCAGTGGGGAGGAAGGGGACAGGGCTTATGGGCATAAGGGCTGGTGGGCCCGGGCACATCTGACAAGCCCTCTGCAGTGATAGCCAGGTCACCGGACACATGGAAGGAGGCGACCCTGGGAGGCGGTATGTGACATCCACCCCCAGCTGCTGAGTGTCCATGGTCCCTGCCTCAGTGACTCTGTCTATACTGTGTCTAAAGCCACAGTCCTGGCCGCTGGAAGGCTCTCCCTCCCTGCATCCACCCCTTGCTGTCCACCTGATCTGCTGCCATCAAGACCAGGGCCCTGTCCATCCTGAGAGACAAGGGAAAGAGAGGGGACAGGAGTGGGGGCACCCCAGAGCTGACCCTCGTGGCAGCAGCCTGGCTGGAGACACACATGGGGCCAGGAAGGGGCCTGGTGGGCTCATCTCTATTCCTGTCACAGCCTCAGCCTGCCACGGGCGAGGGAGGTCTTCCAAGTGCACTCACCATTCACCTGCAGTTCACGCCAGGCCGGGGGGCAGCCGCGTCTCCTCCTGCCAAGCCCAGTTGTTCCTGCTGCCCGGCTTCTTGGCACGGTGCCTGAGCACCTTGTTATCAAGGCTCAGTGCTGTCACCCCGTGTTACAAAACCTTCAGAAATTCTCCGAATCCTCTGCCGGTTATCATGCTCACCACAAGCACTCGCCTGAGCCTGGGGCCCGACCACAAGGCCACCGCACTGTGTCAGCGACTTCTGCCGCCGGCCCAGGCCCCCTCCCCTACCCCAACCGCCTGCCAGGCTGCCCGAGCTTCCTTTTCTTGCTTTCTTTTTCTTCCAAAGTGGAAGAAACAGAAGTAACGCAGGGAAAGGCCCCGGGGCAGCAGGAGAGAGGAGCTAAGGCTGGTCCTGGGGGACAAGGCCTGGAGCTGGTACAGGGGCAGCAGGGAGGAGGGGACAGAGGGGAAGAGAGCCCTGCGTGCCAGCTGCCCGTTGGTCTGCTCTTCCCAATGGCCCAGGCCTTTCAGAAAGCAGGCCTTGGCCTCAGCCCCAGGGCCTCTGGGGAGAGAGAGAGGGAGGGAGGGAGAGAGGGAAGGAGAACATGGTGCCTGGGAGACGGAAACCCGGGGTGGAGCGGAAGAATTTATGTGAGAGCAAGCAGGGGACAGTCAGTTTGCATTTTCCTTATCCCTTGTCTTAGGGCTGCTGCACAGGAGCAGCCCAGGGAGCCTTCAGCACACAAACGAATAAATCAGGGTTACCCTTCTAGAGGGGCCAAGAGGGACATCCATCTGCCACGAGCATGGTAGCGGCCGGGAAGAGGAAGGGAGACATTTCTTCCTCTGCGGCCTCCTCTTCCAGGAGAGACTGCAAGCATCTTGGAGGAATGTGTACTTTGCACGTTCCAGCCTTGCTGGTCGTGACAACTAGATGGCTCTTTACGGCTATAGATGACGCTTGTGCGGTGTCACCTTTGAGGGGACCGAGGAGCCTTGCTTCTTGCTTGTGGCTATATAGGATGGCAGGGGGACCGAGTCTGGCCAACCTCAGAGCCCCACACCTGGACGAGTAGGGCCAGGGAGTTCTGGGTGGAGGGAAGGGGCCAATGGCTGAGGGCCAGGAAGTGACATCACAAAGCAGCCCTGGGGGCAGCTGAAACCAGCACCAATGAGGCCTGGTCCAGGCCTACGGTCTCTCATGATCCTACATGTGGGTGTGTGCAGAGCTCGGGAGCTGGGAGGGAGAAGGACCAGAGAGCAGGGCAGGAAGGGACACAGTTAATGGGTAGCTCAGCCCTCCTTGTCCTTTGAGTGAAATTTATAGTTTTTACTTTTGTATTTATTCGTTTTTCAGTACAGGAGATCAAACCCAGGATCTTCACACTGAGCTCCCACCGCATTCCCATCCCCATCCCCCCCTGTTTTGAAGATTATTTCTAGACAGGGCCTTGGTAAATTATTAAATTGTCCACGCTGGGTTTGAATGTACAATTTGATTGCCTCAGCCTCCAGGGTGCTGGGATGGTGGGCCAGGTGCCACTGTTCCCGGCTTGCATGAAATTTTTGGCTGAGAATCCAAACAATTTCTGAGAAAATATGTCTTTTTTTTTTTTCCTCCCAAGACCAACACATGACGTACAGTATTCAAGAGTTCCCTGCTTCCCTTAATAACGTGTTCTTAGAAATTTTAGTCTGTATGGAAGCTATCTCTTGTGGTGCCTGGGGATAATGTTCTGACAGATGTCCCAATGACAGCAGAATAAAGCAGTGACCAGCAGTGTGTCACCAAGAAGGTGACAACAGGGTCCATAAGGACATAAAATACAAAGCTCGTCTCCATGTCCTATAAGAGGGACATAAACATTTACTTCAAGCTGTGATTAAAAAAGCCCCCTTGATTGCTATAAAACCTAAAGGTAGACAATAAAACATCCACCTCTGCTGTAAGGTAAATTCTGCCTGATATTACTGTTACCCCTGGTAAGTATTAACTAAAATTCTATTTAAGAAGCTTTCTCTAAAGTGTGTGCCATTTGGAAGTGTTTTGGAAAGTCTTCAGGAAGGTCAATTTCCGTGAAATCAAAACTACTAACATTTTAAAAAGCTAGAACAGGCGCCCTTTCCTTTGGGACATATTGTCATGGGACCCAAGACCCTGCTGGCCCATTCTGCTGCCTGTGGGGCTGCGTCCAGGAGAGAAACTGAGAAAGAGAGACGTCTGCAGCAGGGACAGATGGCAGCAATGTGGCCCGCACTGACGGCACCCTGGCTCCTCTGAGTCATCTAGGCAGAGACCACAGCCACCTTCGCTTTCAGGCAGGAGCTGCTCATGCTACCGGGCTGGATGCACCCCGGGTCACTCAGCAGCTCCCGCTTGCAGCTCACCTGTGTCCTTTCTCGGCGCAAGAAATGGAAAAAACAGAAACAAAAACAAAAACCCTCCAGGAAAGCACAGTGGTGTTCCCTAATGCAACCGGAGTGATTTTTAACTGGGGAAAGGACCGACTGCTTTTTGACTCCTTGCAAGGCAGAAGCGCAGGGTAGGACTGAGGGGCGTGTGGAGGCCCAGGCGTGGGGGCTCCACCCCGAGAGCAGGGATGGGTCAGGGTCAGTTCCTGCCCCAAGGGAGTCATGCCCCTCCTCCTGCAGGTCTCAGGCTCTGAGGCTTCATCTCTGCGCTCCTGTCCCAGTTTGGGGCCAGGAAACCTCACCACCCAGGAAAGGGACCTCCAGCTTTGCTGAGAGGCCCCTCTGCCTCGCGTCTTTGCCTGGATGTGGATAGAAGGTCACACTCCTGGAAGCAGAATGTGGCAGGGCGGTTTACTGGGGGGCCAGTGAGATGTGGAGAGGCGAGCAGAGGGTACAATGTTTCAGTCACAAGATAAACACGTCTGGAGACTTGTTGGACAGTATAGCAGCCACAGTTAATAATGCTGTGCTGCCTCCTTGAAATCTGTTGTGAAAACCGGGCATGTAATGGCAGCCCTCAGAAGGCTGAGGCAGGATTGCCTGGAGTTCCAGGCCGGCTTGGACTACAGGGTGAGTTTAAGGTGCACGGAGGTAACTCTGAGGTGATGGATATGTTAACCAGCCTGATTATGGTAATCAGTTCACAACGTATATCAAATCATCACGTTTGTTACACCTTTAATAGAGACAATTTTTATTTGTCAATTCTGCCTCCATAAAACTGGAAAAATAAAGAATTTTTTTAAAAAGTAAAGGAGGCGGTGATTGTACCACACTGACTGTATTAAGTGCCACTGCATTGTTCACTTTAGTTAGTTTTACTCTTTGTGAATTTCTGCTCAATAAATGTTTTTAAAAGTGGAGGCAAAGGAGACCAAAAAAGAGGTGTGCCTGGGCTGAACTCTGGGCACCCTGATTCTGCGCTGCCTACGGCCTGAGCTGTAAGACCTGGCACTAAGTCCCTGGCTGTGGTTAATGAGCTGTGTGGCCCTTTTCTGAGGGCCTTGGTTTGCTTCCCCATAAAATGGGTTATTGCTTTACCCAGTTGTTTTCAGGCACAAGTGAACCAGAAGTAGAATGTATGTAAGCAATGTTCCGTGCTGGTTGGTGCTTTAGGAAGTGCGTTCATCCATGTACGTCTGGGATCTAGACTTGGGAACCTAAACCCTGACAGCCTTGAAGACCAGGCCAAGGCAAGATCGACACAGAGACTCAGGACTGGAGGGGGTTGGTGTGCGTGGACCCCATGTGCGGCACCTGGCGACAACGCTTTCAGGGAGCCACTTGCCTTCATTGACCTCCCTGCTGGGAACTCGGCGCTCTCCCCCCTTCTGGGTTATTTTGGAGCCTGGGTAGCAGTCGCCTTTCCTCTATGGCCCTCACCTCATGTCTATATTACTGTCCCTACCAGCATGGACTGCACCCTCTGTCACAGGCTGTCCTGCCTTCCCAGGGCAAGAACGCACAGACGCAGAGCACTCTAGGCGGAGATGGGGGCAGGCCTCTCTCTGCCTCCTGCCACAGGTTGTCTCAGGCCCCCAAAGCCCTGACATCCATGCTTTGGGGCCTCAGAGCTCTACCCATCCCACGGCCGGAGGTCTCATACCATGTCTTCCTCCTCGTCCCATCGTGGACCAAGCTCCTTAGCCTGCATCTCCCTTTCTCTCACAAAACAAAAGCATCCAGGAGGTCAGAGGGCACCAGAGACACTGGGAATGTGGTGAGCATGTCCCTGTCCCCAAGAGCCAGGACTCTGCACTCATAAAATGCCAAGAGATGTCTGTTACAAACCTGTTATACCTGTTGTATGGTCAGAGAACTCCCTCAGTGAGCAGCTGAGCTGGGCTTCACACCCACAGCTGGTTGGTGCCACCTCTTCCAGGGGTCACTTTTGTTTGGGTCTGAAGGAGGTCTTCTCCCCACCATCCCTCCTCTCTTGTTACTGTTGGATTCTTTAAATGCAAAATGCCCAGGGCTGCCCACATCCCATCTTCCTCTTCTTCCTCGCCCTTGGTGTTTCTGAGTCCTGCAATCACGTGCCATGCCACTTTAGCATAAAAAATTAAATTAATTTTCATGCTCTGACTCCAGATGTAAATGCCTTTATTAATAATTTACAGCACATTTATTTATGCAGTTTGATATTTTTCAGGTTCAGGGAAGCAATTAAGTTTTGTTCGAGTTGCCAATCAGCATGCAGTGTAACAGACCGACTCTCCTTCCCCTTGTGCCCTCTGGAGCTGTTGGGGATGCCACGGGCTCCCAGGATGCCATGGTAGACCTGCTCCAGCCCCTCTCCAGAAAGGCCTCTTTCTTCCTCAGAATTGTCCTGGCTGAGTAACCGAGAAGCCCCGCAGAGGTCCCACCACTGAAAGTCCTCCCCACTGTGCCCTGGGAGACATCCTGCCCTACTCAGTCACTGTGGGTGCTTCCCTGGGCTGGGGCTGGCCTTGCTGTGACAGAGAGGTACAGGCCGGGACACTGGCCTACGTGTGCTTCTGTTCGCCTCCCTCCCATATCTGAGTGAGGCAGCGATGTGCATCTTAATAGAGCTTCTGGGAAGATTGGGCTGCAAGATAATCTGCACAAAAGCTCTTCCTGGGCCTCTGTCCCCTCCCTCTGGTGTCAAGGCCCTGCTTGTCCTCAGACCCGCCTGGCCCGTCAGGCCTTTCCTCTTTCTCCTCCTCCTAGCTCAGCTCCACCCACAGGATCGAGGAAACACTATAGTAAGTCCCTGACTTTTGAAGGAGACCTCTGGAGAATTGTTCGTAAATCGATTTTGTTTGTGAGCCAACAAAGTAAGACTTATATAGTAAGCCTGCGGAAGCTTGAGTTTCAAACGTTCCTAAGTCCTAAGTTGGGGACTTGCTGTCCTTCCCTAATTGCTGGGTCTGTCTGGGAAGACAAACCTGCCTTTCCTTCCCTCAGGGTGAGGTTGGAAACTAGGGAAACTTCAAGCAATGTCTGAGGAGCCCTTAGCTGTACAGCAGGGAAGGAGATGGGGATCTTTTTTCCATGGGGGACTTAAAGTGGGTGAGAGAGGGGAAGAAGGAACGGAAAGATGGGGAGGGCCCTGGAGAAGGCAGGAGGGCAGTAGAATCGATAAGTTCCGGGCCACCTCTGGACTGGGGCCATGCTGGAGCTATGACCCAAGGCAAGACTGGCCCAGAATCGGAGTGCAGGCTGGCTGTCCCCGGGGGTACTCACATCATCCTGCTACCTGCACCCACTGTAGATCTCACTGGCTCCAACAAGGCCTCTGTATCTCACCCTTCAAGATGCTCTACCATGATCAGGCCAAGAAAGCCAGGGCCCAGCGCACCCTGGTAGGGGTGAACCTCACCGCTCACACGGGATAAGTGGGATGCTGGGAAGGTGCATGGACATCTCCTACTCTCATGGGTCCTCATGGGTTCCTGCTGTCACAGCATCCCATAGCTTGGGAGGCTCAAAACCAGGCTTGTTGCTCACCATCCTGGAGGCTGGAAGTCTGGGCAAGAACCTAACATGACTGAGTTCTGGAGAACCACTAGGCACCCACCAGGCCTTCCTCAGTGACTGTGCAGAGCAAGCATGAGCACTTACCCCTTCTGCCTTCTGAGGACACTGATCCCTTTGTGGGGTCCCACCCTTCAAGAGCTCATCTGAGCCCAGTCACCTCTTACTTCCCCCCACTGAGGGTATGTTATGTACAGGTTTGCTATATAATTTGGGGGGAAAACGGACCTGTGGTCCAGAATGCTAGGTGCTCAGTACCTGCTGGCTGCCACCCCTGAAGGTCTCTGCCTGGGAGGACAGAGCGATCTTGGGTAAGACACCCTCCCTCGCTGAGCTTCATCTGAAAAATGAGGCAATCGTATCTGCTCCGGAGAGTTATTATCAGGAAAAATTGAGACACTATTAAGCATTGACTAGGCAGAAGACACAGGAAAAAACTATTTCTCTGGTGATCCTTCTCCCTAGACCCTGAGAGTCAGGGGAGAGGTGCCAGACAGCTCGGCCCTTTCCTGTGCTTGGGCTTCCATCCAGCACAGCTGGCTCAGCAAAGCCAAGGTGCCCACAGGTCCTGTGCCGATCTTGCCTGCCTGATCTGCAGCCAGCAAGGTGTTGACCTGCCTCTGACATCCCTCTGCTCTGGAAAGAAAGCACCGGCTCATGGTGGCTTCCCTCTCATCTCATGCCTGTCACTCAGTGGCTCCACATGCAGAGCTCCTGGCCAGCTGGGAGGACTCCGGGAGAGTCTGCCAGGGTGAGGGACTCCCACAGGTACTCAGTCCTGTCCCGCATTCCAGACTGGGCACATGGCTCAGAATACCTAGAAATACAAGGTGACATTAGAAGGGGAATAACATCTCATGGATCATGTGGGGAAACTGAGGCTGGGAGAGAAGGGCCACGTCCCTGGGTGCAGAGTAGAAAGGCCAGACCAAAACTCAAAACAAACATGACTCCAAATGACCTACAGGCAGCCACTGTGGTGGGAGTCAGGATGATAGAGACCCAACCTTTGTCACATCTTGGCTCAGCCTCTGAAGGATGTGGTCCCAGATTATCTCCCCTCAGACGCACCATCTTGGTCCATTTTCTGTTGTTATAAGAAGTTACTTGAGCCTGGGTGATTTTTTAAAAGAAAGATGTTTGCTTGGGTTTATGGTTCTGGAGGGTACAATACCCAAGAAGATGGTTCCAGCATCTGTTGGGCTTCTGGTGAGGGCCCCAGGCCAGAACGGCAAGAGCAATAAATTATAAATAAACAAATAAATAAAATTTAAAATTAAAACAAAGATCAAAGAAGGGCAAGGGTAGAAGAGAAAAGATGAGCAATGGTCTTGCTTTACCAAAACCCATCTCCCCATAGGATGGCTCATGTCTGGATGCCCCACAAGCTTCATGCAGCCCTGTATACGCTCATAGGTAGGGTTTTTGGAGGACAATTGGGTTATGGTGGTGCGAAGCTGATTCGCTGTTGGGGGGTAGAGTCTGAAGCAGTGGGTCTCTGGGGTTCATCTTTCTCCCTGAGTCCTCCCTCCCTTTTCTCTCTCTCTTCTTCCTGTCCACCATGCCCTAAGCAGCTCTCCTCTGTCGGGCCCTCTGCCTTGCCATCCTGCCTTGGAGACGGCCAACTACGGACTGAAAGATGAGCCAAAACAAACTTCTCTTCCTTTAAGTTGTGGGTCTTGGATGTTGTATTTCAGAGACAAGGAAAGTGACCAAACCCTCAATAACTAATCCAGTCCTGACAGAGAACAAGAACTCACACACTGCCCCTAGGAAGGCACAAATTCCTCCAACAACCTGATCACCTCCCAACACACCATCATGGAAATCACAGTCCACAGTAAGTTTTGGCTGCAACCGCACACATCCAGGCATGGGCTCGGACAGCCGTGAAGGTTTGTGCTGTGAACTGCAGCATGGTCTCCTGGCTTATGTCTGTCCATTCTCCAGGACCCCTACGCCAACACATGCCCTGCAGGGACCTGGCCAGCTGCAGATTTGTGGGCCCAGGATCCCACAGCAGCACTGCCCAGGCCTGTGTCTTGGTCTCCTCCGTCACTTGCTCTCTTAGATAGGCCTCTGACACCACCAGTGAGCTGCTGGTAAGAGGACCAGTGCTGCTCAAGCCACTTCAGCAACCCACTTCATGTTTTCCAAAACAGGAATTCCTCGGCTCACTTACTGAGTCCCTTAAGCTTCTCCACGGTGCAAGGTTCAGGGATCTGGGGAGGCCTGGGGCTCCTTGAAGTCTCGACTATTATGGTTAAGCCCTGCATGGCCCCTTTTCTGATAGGTGGGACAAACTTCTGCAGGAAGACTTCCCAGGGCCAAGGGTTCCCATCACCAAGCAATGAAGAGGCCCTTCCCTGATGGCCCTCAGCTTCAGTGCCTTTCCACAAGCTAATTATCTAGACTCTAGCTCCTTCCCTGAGCACGGCTATGTGCCTGGAGCTTGGGGAAGGGAGTTGGGAGCTAAACAAGATGCCTCAGTGAGTTGCCTTGAAGTCAAAGAACAACACCCAGTTTTCCCAGAGGAAAAGAAAACTGCCTGGTCAGAGCATATGACAATTCCCCTGGTATAAAAAATTCCCACTGTGGCTGATTTCAAGGTGGCAATATGGGAAAAGAAGCTCAGAACATGCTCAGGAGGGTATAGGCTAAAGTCCGCAGCTGCCACTGTCTCAAACAAGCCATTTCAAACTAGTGGCAAATTTCAAAGGTACTAAAATAACAGTGTGCACTGGTCTCTGACCCTGTCAGGAGAGCGGCATCTGCAGGCTGAGGTAGCTGGGAGGATTCAAGGAACTGGTGGTACTTGGTGTGCACCTTGGGGAGGGGGCAGGTTTTCACTAAAGGAGCAGTGGAGGCAGGTCCTCTAGCTGCACAGAGCAGCCTGAACCAGGCAGAAAGTGCCTAAGGTTACCATATTCAGTGACCAATGTTCCATGGCAAGAACACAAAGCCCAGGTTAGAGAGGGCCTCCTAATCCCTGCCTAGAAAGTTTGTCCTTTATCAGTAATAGGGGAGCCATTAGTTCATCTTCAGCAGACAAATGCGTCATGAGATTTGTTTTGCTTATTTTGCATCTTGACTCTATCATTTAGTGTTAGGGCAAGGGTTAGGGTTAGGGTTAGGGTTAGGGTTAGGGTTAGGGTTAGGGTTAGGGT
>PVLD010010986.1:34317-67768 GCA_004027595.1 Dinomys branickii | reverse complement strand
AGATGAATGAATTCCAAAAATAAGAATGAAACGCACTCTGCATGAGAAGTTCATTCCACAAGTAAAGGACACAGATGAAAGGGAAAGAACAGAATAAGACAGTTCATGAAATCAGGAATCCAATGAAAGCAGAAATAAGCACTTCTTACATAAGGAAAAAAAGAGTGAAATGCATAAACTGAAAAAGGTACAAAGAAAGTGACTATTTAATGATCAAATGATCAATTCAAACTAAAGACATAGTGGTTGTTAAGTTATGTAAGCCTAATGTGTAAGCACAGAATTTCATAAAACCAACTTAATTAAATGTAAAAGGATATCTGAAAACCAATACAATATCGGTGGATCTTTACTACCCCCACTTTCATGAATGAAGAGATTATCTAGCGAAAATGTTGAGAAATAAAGCATAGAGTTAATACTATAAATCAAATGATCTTAATGGATATTTACTGGAAATTTCATCAAACAGATGCAGAAGACACACTGTTCTTCTAAGTATGTGAAACATTCTTGAGAACAGACTTATATTAGTCTTGAAACCAAGTCTCAACAAATTTAAAACAGTTAAAATCATGTTATGCATCTATTCTTAGCGGAGTGTAATATACATACAATGAAACAAAGACAGAAACCAGAAATTATTCAAATTCATGTAACCAATACAAGCGAGGTAAAGAAACATTTGCTCGCTAAAGAAATCAAAGGGATATTAAAAATTTTTATTAAAGCATATGATACTGAAAATATATCATACCAAAATTTGTATGAAACAACAAATTTAATAATGAGGATAGTTTACAGCATTAGATATCTGTATAAAATACAATAATTAAGAAAAACACAAGGTTAATTTAAAAATACTAGAAATACAGGAGAAATCTGAGTGTAAAATTTGAAGAAATGAAATGAAACAAAGCAGATATAATAAAACACAGCAGTGGGTTTTGGAAAATTTAAAAAAAAATTGACAAAGTTTTTGCAAGACTAAGAACAAAACCAGAAGACAGATAAAACTAGATATGGAAGTTCGACATTGCAACTGATATCATAGTAGTGAAAAGTATCACTAAAGGCAGAAACAAACAACTATATGCAAACAAAATGAAAAACAAAGAAGGAATACATACATTTCTGAATACATGGAACCTACTGCAATTGAAGCATAAAGATAAAGAAAGCCTAACCAGCAAAATAATGAGTACCAAATTTGAATCAATAATAAAAAAATCCTCTCATGAAGGAAAATTCCAGGAATAAATAACTTCAGTGATTAATTCTTCCTAGAGTTGGGGAAGAAATATCACCAATTGTTTGCAACCTAATCCAAAATAAAAACTAGAGGATACAAATTATTGCAAAGTTCGTTTACAAACCCAGAATTTCCCTGTTAACAAAATCTTATGACACAGTAGAAAAGGAAACCTATGGTCTCACATCTCTAATCAACATATATGTAGAACTTCTCACCAATACACTAAGAAATACCATTGAACAGCATATCAAACAGCATGTCAAAGACATAACTTCGTACCTATGACTATAGGTTCAGTCTTCAAAGTGGACAGTATATGAAACCAAGCCAGATGCTCACCAATGGATACATGGAATAAAAATGTGGCATATAGAAACAGTGGAATTTATTCAGCTGTTAAAAGTGATATCATTTATGGGAAAAATGAATGGAACTACTTGTTGTGTTATGTGCACATGAGTAACAGAAAAGCAAATACTATTATTTTCTCTTTCATATGCAGAAGTAAGACAGTAAGTATCAAGGTAGCATGCAGTAAAATAGTAATTACTAGATGCTGCAAAGAGCGAGGAGGGACTAGAGGAGAGCTGGATAATAGTTCCATCAACATATACAGGAGAAAGAATTTCTCGTCTTCTACAAAACAGTAGGATGACTATAATATATGAGAAACCAGTACTATATATGCTTCATGAATAACTACAGCAGAGGCACTCAGAGACTCCAAACATGATCCCTTTAATGATAAAGGGGTGAAAATGTTAATTACCCTTATTTGAGCAGTAGATATTATATACACATACTGACATCACATTATGACTGATAATTGTGCAATTGTTACCTGTTGAGAAGATATTTTCAAATATTTATGAAAGAATTTCATGATAATATGTGTGCAATTATTAAATTATGATACTTGTGCATAAATCTTTACAATTAAACTGTAAAATTTTTTAAATCCTAGGAATATCATAATTTCTTTAAAAATAAGTAAATGATAATCAATACTTGATGACAACATACATGTATATATGTTAGGCACATAAAATATTCACCTACTGGGTATGATGGTGAATGTCCGTAATCCCAGCTCTACGGAGGCCAAGGCAGAAGCACCGCTTTGAGTTTGAGGCCAGCCTGGACTACATAGTGAGTCCAAGGCCATCCCGTACTGGACCATGAAGAGAAACCTGTCTCAAAAAAAGTCATTGCTCATATCCTTTATGCTTTTATGTGCAAAAGTAAATCCTAAGATTTGAGTAACATTTTACAGTTTAGATAGTGTTTTACTTATATTGAGATAACCTTATTACAACTCATGAGTTAGGAAAATTATACACATATTTGTATCTTAGAAAAGATAGCTACAAATGGGCCATTTACCTCACCTGAGAAACTGGAACATAAGAGAACATAATGTGCTTAGTGTAGTTCAGTAGACCGGAAATGAAGAATACAAAAAGATAAGGTTTGAAATACAATGTACTTGAAACTTTAAGTCACACTCTAATTGAGGTTACTGCTAATATATACATACACAGGCATTTTATTTTTCAGGTGTCTACAGAACAACAGCCAGATTTTATAAAACAACACAAAATGATTGCCAACTTGATCTCCTAGGTTTACATTGAACTTTGCTGTAATGTTGTCTGGATAATGATATAATAATACCCATTTATTGAGGTACTCTATGTTTCGATGTATGGTAAAGATTGATAGATAGGCATCTCATCTACATCTTTACACTGTTGTAGATTACTGATTTCAGACTCTGGCTTATCTTTTTTTGTCTACAACCCTACCTCTTTTAGTTCACTTATTAGCATTTTTTTTCTATTTAACCAGTAGGTATTTTTCTCTTCCTACCAAGCTAATATAGAATTTCTGTGAAAGAACTACTGGACACTGCACATACATCTTTGATATTTACTTCTTCTCCCTTGGATTTTATACAAGCCCAGTTTTGTTTAATCTGCCTGCTACTGCTCTAGAAGTGACATCTGTTCATATTTGCACTTTTTATCCTGGCTGACATGCTGTTTGTGTGTCTGTTTGTCTCAAGCCTAGTTCCAACTGCCTTTTTCTAATAATTTGTGATTTCTTCCTTCAGCCTATCACAGCTTGCTAGGAATTTTGTTAATTTATGTGATCAACTCATTTAACTTATTGTTTATTTCATGTATTACCTGTAATTACACTTTAAAGGAATTTCTATAGGACTTGTACAAAAATATAGATTATCAATTTGGGAGACGACAACAATAATTCTCTTCCTTGCTAACCTTCAAATACAACCACAATATGTCCCAGTACTTGGACAACCTTACTTGCATGAAATTTAGAAAACATATAGCAAAGTAGTGGAAAAGTTTTACATGCATGTACCAATTCCCTACAGTCAATGCTATCATTAGGGAATGGAAATATTTACCAATAAATGTTAAAAAAATAAAAAAAGCAAGTGAAGTGGTCACTATATACTGACTCTGCAACGTGTACAGAATGAAACGCACTGGAAATAACCCACAATTATAATGTTTCTCCCAATAGGGCTCCTAGAAAAAGTTCAAAAGAGAAGAAAAAAACTTATTCACGTGAAAAATGTGAAATTGTCATTTTAGCCGCGGTGCTCCCCACACTTTCATCTAAGCTATTAAAATGCTGTTGTTGTTGTTTGCCTGTTTTGTTTTTTGTCTTTGGATTTTTGGTTTTTGTGTTTTTTCTGTTGTTGAGAGGATTAATTGTCTGACTAAATTTGCATGTCTGCATATGGGTTCATATATTTACACTTCGAAGATATCAATGGATAAAGCAATAACCACTGTTGAGACCATATCACCTTATCTATAGATTAGTTGTGATTGTACTATTTTTTATGCTAATTGGTGTCTGTTTGTCAATATGTGTTTGTACTTTTATTTTTTTAAATAAAAAAAATGTAAGATAATTCTATAAAATTTAATCTAACAATAAACTTCATAAAACAGTTGACACCATTCTTCCCTGTATGGTGCACTAATGAAGAGACACTAAAATAATATGGGACAAAAAAGAGGCAAAACCATGTAAATCCTATAAGGTGAATTTAATTTAAATGTTAATATAAGTATTGCGTTTTAGGAATATTACAGAATGCACAAATATTTAAAGGTTCATATATCAAACCAATTAGTTGATATGATATTAAACATGAACTATCAAAAAAGTCTCTATTCTCATAGCCACATGGAAAGCTAAGTTGGAGGGGTCATGAGCTCAGGAGATCAAGTCAAAACAAGGTAACAGGGTGAGCCCATATATCAAAAAGAAAAAGAAAGGAAAAGAAGTAAAACACAAATGCATATAAACAAATGGATATAAAGAGTAAAAGAACAAAGCAGACCAGTGAATGCTATCAATGCAAAGGGTGTATGATCAAGGCATCAGGGTTATTTCTGAAAGTACCCAGAATTATGAAGTACCACTTAAATTTAATTGCAATATGTCTATGACATATTCTGAGATACACATTCATTGACTGCCTACTATCTACCAGAGAACAATATCTGGTCATTGTATGTACTTCTGAATAAACAGGAAATATTTTCATTCTCTATCCATTCTCTTAAGATCTTCCTAGAATTAGATTGTTTTCATTGGTTCTCAATTTCATTTTAAGAACAGACTTCATTCTGATCTATGTCCTGATTATAAATGAATGAAAACCATTTGGTCATTGTCTCTCTTTTGGGGGGTTGCTTTTCTAGAGGAGAGCAATAGCGTGTCTATCACTACTCCATCTTTCATTACCTAAAGCTATATTAGTTTTTTCCTCTCATTGCTTCTTCCATGCTATGACATATGTAATTTATTTTACTACTCAGGCATTTTTCCCATGGTATTTTTAACATGACAACACCTTCAAAGTTGGTAATGATAATCATAAAACGTGGAATAATTTTGTTGTTGCTGGAAACATCTCTGCTACGTTTTACAGGTGCCGTATTACTCAAAATTTCCTATGTTGAGGAGCATTGGCAGATAAGGTATTTCTAGACCTGGTCTTTTTTTTTTTTCTTTTTTTTTTTTTTTGCGGTACTGGGGATCGAACTCAGGACCCTGCACTTGCTAGGCAAGCGCTTATTCCACTGAGCTATATCCCCAGCCCGACCTGGTCTTTTTTAATTCCTCAAGAAATTTGCAGGTTAGTATCAGAGAGTTACAAATTATATCAAATTGAAGACAAGTGGGTTAAAGAAAATGAAACGAGGTTCCAGCATTCTAATCCTTAACTGAAGTGTAGTTTATGAGGGAATTAATGCTCAAAGAATATGCTTATTTTGGAGCGGAAACATAAGAATAGGTCTGATTTATTTCTATGATTTCTCAGTAAATGTCTCCACTTTTGAATTTTAAAAACAAAAATTTTACATTCTCACTGCATTCATTCAGCCACTATCTGAGGGGAAAAATGCAACAGATAAAATTCTTCTTTGACACATTGTTACACATTTGACCCAGCAAATTTCATCATCATTATAAAATTCAGCAAGTGAATCCCTTATTAAAGAGCTGAGATCTTTGATCGTATTCATTCTTAACATATAGAAAAATCTGTTATGAATTTACCATCTATAAGATGCTTATGTCATGAACCCAAAGGTGTGAATAATCACAGATAATTTTTTAATTTATTTGCTAAATAACTATATACCACTAAATGAGGAATTATATTTATAAAAATGGTATCCATTTTTTATTACACACATTGTTATAAAGAAAGAGTAAACAAGTCAAACAAAACAAAATATTTCCTCCTGAATTCAATTGGCTACTTGCCCATAGCCCTTCTAGTATTTGTTATTGGTTGGTTTCTTGATGGCAGTCCTTCTTTCTGGGGTGTGATGGAATCTCAGCATTGTTTCAAACACAAAGTTGGGAAAAAAATTATCCAACAATCCCTCAGACAAAGGATTTACATCTAATTGAAAAAATCAGATCCTTTTTAAATTTAAAGACCCAGTCCAAACACTTTAAAAGTGTTGTCATAGTAACAGTACCATTTAGAACAATGATTCAGGGTTCTGCATCTATGTAATTGATAATTTTTATTTTAATGAGCAGAAAAATAAAAACAATGGTATAAAATTTCAAAAGAAGATATTAGGTAAGTAATAATTGTTATACATTGCTTATTGTTATGTTCAAAATAGTTCCTCAGATTAGAAGATATAGGCATGAAAAATTGATCAAACATAAGCACAAACTCTCTTTTTCAATGAACTAATAGAAATTACCAGTACAGCTATCTTAACAATTATGTGTATATATATGTATATATATATATATATATATATATATATAATTTTTCCTTTTCCTTTCCTTGTTTTGTCCTTCCCCCCATCCCAGTGTCACTTTCCTTTTGAACGGTTTCTTCTCATTTCCCAATATGTATTGTACATTTTGGATCTCATTCACTCTTTCAGCTTGTTAAGCTAGGGAAACAATACAATGTTTACAAATGCGAGACTGTTTATTTCACCTCTGAGTATGGTCTTCTCAAGTTGCATCATTTACTTATACAAGTTTCACGTTTATCCATTTTTATTGCTGAGTAGTACTCCACTGAATAAAATACCACATATTCTTTGCAAAATAGTATTAAGAATTTTCATTCAAATGCTCAAAACGCAATTAGAACTATTCAGTTGTGTTTTTATACCTACTATTTGTTAAAAAACATCATATTAAATAAACAAATGGTTGTAATAATAGTAACATCAGACTCTGGACTAAATTAAAGATATATATTCTGCAAACTGAGAAACACTGCATATATCACATACCAAAACATATTTTCATGAAGATATTACTTTAAATTATAAAACTTTATTTAAATTGTTTGCCAACCTAAGTTACGCACAAAACTATTATACATTAGTAATGGAAAATTACATTAAATCGTATTTATTAAGAACAATTCATTTTTTCTAAAGGTTAGGTTAAGTTTATGTTTTATCATGGTCTTTTGGGTGGTAACCAGAGTTCTCTGTATATATACCTTCAATTATTTCTCATAATGAAGATATTTATATAAAGTATTTGTAACCTGATTTTTGGGACAGGCTGTCTTGCAGATGAAGTTACTTTTACTGCAAAAAAAGTCATTTATTTTATTTTATTTTCCAGAGTAATAATTTTAAATATATCCACGTACTTTCCATCAGGACAATAGGAATGATAGCTTGAGGATGTATCAGGAGTCACCCAGTCCCCACGTACCATAGGCTGAAACGTGTGAAAGTTTAAAACTTCAATTAAAAAAGAGAACCTGAATCCTCGCTCAAGAAAAGCCACCTAGGTCTTATTGTCAAGTCTTAGCACAGTGTGCTAAGTAATCCAGGTATTCACAGGTCTCTGCATCCATCCAAGCTGTCAAATAGGCATACATCCAGCCATGTAGGCCTGGCTACCGGTCAACCTGTTGCAGACCTTGGTATTACCCATATTGTATTAGTTTTACAGGAATCCAGATGCAATGGTTATGGGGTTCTGCATACTTGCAGTCATATTTCAAAAGAAGTCTTGGGAGGCCAGCTCATATTCCTTTGAGAAGGCAGTGCATGACGCTTTGAGGCAGAAGCTGTAAGTTCAGTGGAGACCATAGGAAAAAGCCAGGAATATAGAATATCTGCTGAGGAAAACAATAGGCAGTGAGTGGAGGCAGCCCCAAAGAGGAGCCATGGAGCCATGTGGAATACAACTGGCAAAACCATGTGGAGAGGTCACCCATGCCTTTTTGAGTTCACATTGCTCCACAACCTGCCCCAGATTTCGGATATGAAGCCTCAACATTTAATGTTCGCTCTGCTTCATCTTCTGTTGGTCCAATTCTTTCTATTCTCCTACTTACCCCTTCTAAAATGGTAATGTTTATATTTTGCCATTGAATGTAGGAAGCATTTACCTTTTTTATTTTTATGGGGTCTCACATCTAAATGCTAGCGTTGAGTCCCAGAGGTACTTTTGACTGAAACACTTCAGCAATGTTGAAACTGTTGAGTATGGCTAGTCTTAGAGACTAACTAAATGTATTTTGCATACTAAGCTGAATCTTCTGGAAACCAATTATAGAATATTGTGAGTGAGATCTAAAAAGTGCCCTAAAAATCTCCTGTATTGCAGAGATGATTTAACCATAGGAGCGTTATACTCACCAGTGGATTAATGCATTGGTGAGTTACATAGCTAAATGAGCTTCTCAGAAATGAGGCTTAGTTGAAAGTAGGTCTGGCTTCTCACTTTTTTTGCTCTTATTGCTCCACTGCCATGAACCATTGTCCCTCTGCCGTGCCACCCTGCCTTAAAGCCAGCTGATTATGGAGTGAAACCTCTACAAGCTATGAGCTAAGTAAAGCTTTGCTCCTCTAACTTCAGGTGTTGGGTATATTTTCCAAGCAGTGGAAGGAAAGTAACTGATACACATGTCAATCTAAAATTCATAAACATGGCTCCTCCTGTCCTGTGTGCACTTAAATATTTTTAAATTTTACTATGAATTTATCACATTTTACAATTACTTCACATTCAGGACTGTTTTATCAGATATACCACGGTGTTTATGTTGAGAAGGTATGTATGCCTTATTCTTATAGATTACACTTATTAAAGCAAGCTTTAGGTTAAGAATGCATATCCCAGTGCATTTCAGAGGGATTTCTTCACACAGTTGTAATACAATAAAGATACGTTTTCACCTTCAGCACTATATCTTAGCACAGTCCAAATTTCTAAGTGATATTTTAAAATTGGCATAGATTGACATCTGTAAAGGAAAGTTCAATGGGTTTTTCTTGGTTACTTTTTTCTCATTGCTGAGACAAAATGCCCAACGCCAATGAATGAAGGAAGGAAAGGTTTATTTAGCTTATAGTTTGTGGAGGTTTCAGTCCATACTTGGCTGGTTGAGGCAGAGTGGCACACGGCTGAGGGCAAATATTCATGGCAGCAGAGCACAGCAAAAAAAATGAGCAAAAAGGGACGAATGGCTGCAGGCAGACTCTTTCCTTCCCTTACATTGTAAAGAGCCTACCCCCGCCTAGGGGGACGTGCAGCTCTCACACAGTCTCCATGCCCTCCTCTTCCACAGGCTCAGGATGTGTACAAAGTAAGCACCCTGGCTTCCTGCTGAGTCACTGAGCCAAACCCTAGACTCCCCAAGTTGACACAATATATCAATCATAACAGGGTTTTAAAAAATTAGTTAATCATTCACAGTGAAGACGTCCGAAATAATAACTTCACCTTTAAAAATCAACCAAAAATCACTCATATTTCATCTATCCAATATGAGCTCCCAAAATCACTTATGTCATAGCATATCAATCATTTTGCCAGTTTTAGTATGTCATATGATTAGAATCACACAGAATTGTGCTTTTGCATTTTCTTAAATTAGCAGGGTTAATTTCTCGGTATTATTAATGGATCAAGAGTTTACTTATTTTTATTATTGATAATCCTACAAGTAGAGATCAATATTTTTTCACTCACCCTCATAAGAATATTAGGGTTGTTATCAGTTTGGGGCAGTTATGAAAACAGCTTCTATTAAGATGTACGTACAAGTATTTGTGTGATTACAAGCATTTTAATTAGTTATGAGTATGATATTCGGAACTAGTGATAAATTTATCATTAGTTTTCTGAAAGAAATGTCAAACTGACTTCCAAAGGGCTTTTATTACTTTAATTTACCATGATCAATCATTGAAATTTTCTTTTATATGGCTTTCTGCAATTAGTATGAATGACCATGCAATGCTTACCTCACTGCAGAAACACCTGAGACATACCATTTTGGGGAAATAATGAGGCTCCTAGAGGAGCCGAACAGGCACATCGCATCAATCTGTCCGCTGCAGGGGTGCACACTTCCTCTAGCACTTTCCTACACTCCCCAAGGCATCGCCCTCCTCAATACTTTGGAAGACAAAGGAGGAAGAGTGTTGATCCCTCCATGACAAATTGTTGCAGCTGCCCTCTCTGCTTTGTCGCCCTACTGGCATCTTGGGCGAAAACCCCACTATACAGTGACCTTCCAACTTTCTTTCCTGTGGCACTCCAGGTCACTGATCAAAATCTTGCTCTAATCCCAGCCCTCCAACGAAGTCATGCCCAAACTCAACGCAAAATGGATTTCTCGCAAGGAGTGAGACACTTGTCTGAGTTTTCTCCCATGAAAAGAACTCACACACGTGGATGGGGGCAAGTGTGGTCCCTGGCATGTGCATCTGCTGACGTCACCTGGCTGCCATGGCTCCCTCATGATATCAGCAGTGTAGCCATAGAAACAACACTACGTGCCAGTTACCAGGGATCCTTGGTGACCCTCCCCGGGCCACCCAGCTCCATGTTTCAATAATGTTTCCGACCTTTGATGGCCTCATCAAACAGCGCTTGGAATGAAGGTCCAATGGAAAGAGCACACAGGACTCAAACTTTTCTGACACTGTAAATGACTTCATCCAAATTTGACCGTTCTTGTTAAATGCCCAGTGCTCTAAACCCCATTTGGAACGTGTTGTTCCTCTTCATGTAGGAAAACACTTATTTCCATTTCTCTCCCTGTGCTTATTTATTGTGATATCCCCCATATCTCCATGTCATTATCGATACTGGAAGCGTCATGCAGATGTATAAGTCAGTTGAACAGTTGATTATGGAGCCGGGTTTGTAGCTCTGTGTGGCAAGCACAAGGTCCTAGGTTCAAACTCCAGTCGTGCAAAAAAACAAAATTTAAACCACACAAGGCATTCACAGGATGGTGTAATTTTGACAGCATCCTCACACCTCGCTTGTTCTACCAGCTTTTCTCACTATTAAGATCATCTGCCATGAGGGAAATCAACTCAACAAATGTAAAGGTAGTACTATTGCCTGAGACCCAGAAAGCTTTTCCATGGCCATAGATCCCAAAGATCTCAAATTGCTATTTTGAGGGATTCTGCTCCACCTGTGACAATCAACTAATAACCCTTTCACTGCAATGGTAATTTTTACCTCACATTATTGTCAAGTCTTTTCTCCAGGATCTACAAGAGATTAATCCTAGCTCTCCAGAAGTTTATTGACTTTGTTACTTTCACTTACCTGAGGGACCTGGGGACCTACAGCTACCTGCAATCTCTGCCCCCAGGGTTCCATTATTTCCAGTTTTGTGTCCAAAACGTGATTTCTTTGCTCTAGCTCTCAGAACTCATTCCCAACCAAATGTTGATTTTCCTTGGCCAGACACCATATTTTCATGTACATCTTGCCCTATCCATATTTACCATGATAGTGATATATCTCTACCTCATTGTCCATACTTAAGCTGGACATATATCTAGACATATATCTCAATTTAATTGTTGCATGGCATAATTTTGATGGCAGCCTCTTCAGATCTCACTTGTTCTACCAGGTTTACTCACTACTAAGACCATCTGCCATGGGGGAATCTAACTCAACAAATGCAAAGGTAGAACTATTGCTTGAGACACCAAAAGTTTGCCATGGACATAGATCCTCAAGTCCTGAAAATGCTCTTGAGGGATTCTGCTCCATCTGTGAGAATGAACTAAAAACACCTTCATCCCAATGGTCATCTTTGTTCCATGTAATTGTCAAAGCCTAATCAAGGAGCAATTAATCATGCTTGGATACAGCAACATAGTTATCTTTCCAAACAATGATAGTGTTTTCTCAAAGACTCCTAAGAATTTAATCCAAACTCTGCAGAAGTTTATTGGCTTTGCTATTTTCACTAACATAATGGACTTGGAGAAAAACAGCCTCTTGCTTATGTGTTCAAGTGTGTCCAGTTTGGAGTCAAACATGAGATTTCTTTGCTCTAGCTATGGGAATTCATTCCCAAGCAAATGTTGAGTTTGTCTGGCCAAACACCATCCTTGAATTCACATTTAATGGCAAGGACTTTGCTACCTGAGGAATTTAGGAAAATACTCCACATTCTTGCACAGGGATTAGAAAAGTACTCCCAGTCTTTCCAAAGTAGGCAAAGGAACCTACTCGTATATGTCTGAGACATTTCTTTGGCCACTCCTCATTGACTGTTTCTATAGCAAACGCTGTCTGAATTCCTTAATTACTGAGATGAAAAGGGCAATTCATACCACACTCACATTTCAAGCCTTTACAAAAGGATGATGCTTAAAACATATTTGAGTTAACATTCTATGTATATGTCCCTCATAAAAAGACCCTCTCAAAATTAGTTTTCCATACCCCAGTGTGAGACAGGCTTTCTCACTGGGAAGTTCTTGCCTCTTCAGTTACTTCTCACACAATTTGGCCACTCCCTGTGCACACCCTCTTGGAGCGATTGGACAGAGATCATCCAGAGTGAGTACCAAAAACACGCTGTGTATGCGCTTTAATTGAGGGCACGCCTGTGAGTGGGCCTTCAGGTTCAACCTTTGATGCTGGGCAATTGGAATGAGAAGTTCCTCCTTTTCTAACCCAGGAAAAAGGCACAGTCTCTGCGGCCACTTGCCCTTACTAAAGGAGACTTCCACCAGGCTGTTGGATATTTTCTCAGGAAGCTCCACACTATACTTTGGGTGTTCTACTCAGTGTGCCTTTCCTCAGATGAGGCGCATACCTCCTGTGCGAAGAACAAAAGCGTCCTCTACCCCAGCTTCTACAAGTATTCTCTTACAGAACTTTGGCATGCCACCATAAGGTTTTACTCCTTTACTCTCTTAGCTGAGTGCAAGAGTTACATTCTGTCCAGCAGAAAATCTCTGGTCAAATGCTGTGACCCAGCTGGCCTAAAACTAGCTTACATCCTACAAATATTTAACTGTTCCACCTACATGATACTTAATCAGCACACTGAGCTCCTGGATTATTCTCCCACCATGCTCTATCCCATAGCCCAACATATATTCCAGGCTCCACAAAAAAAGTTCAGAGACTACACCTTCGTAGGCAGGGCAAGAGTTCACTAAACATTATCAGGGTATCCACCCTCACCCCTTTGCCAAGAATAAACAAGGCAAGATCACTGCCCGCAGGTGAGTCTTCACAACCAGCAGAACTCATTCCCCTCATTATAGTGCTAAGGCTCTAGAACGTGAAAAATATCCACAAGTACAAATTCTGCAAAGGATAGTGTGCACTCAGAAACACCTATGTGCCCCCAAATCCATGCAAACCCCAGAAAACAACAGAATCAATGAAAAGAAATCTTATCAAACACAAAAATGAATAAACGAACCGTTTCAAAGACTTACCAGCAGATTTAGGGGCCAAAACAAGGAGTTCCACAGCTTGACTTTCTCGCCCTGGAGCTGGAGTCCGCCTCTGAACAGACAAGGCCATGCTTTCCCAGGAGCTGAAACACTGGAGACAATCCATTTTGGGGAAAAACTGAGGTTCATGGAGGATCAAACAGGCTCATCCCCACACTCTCTCCACTTTCAGCAGCAATGTACCTCTACTACTATCCTACACACCACCAGAAATAGCTCTCCTCAATAATTTGGAATAGCAAAAAGGGAACAGTGGAGAACTCTCAATGACAATTTGCAAAGGATCCAGTTCATTCTCAGGTGCTTCCAAGAAAGAATTGTCATGGAAGAAAAGTTTGATGTAATAAAAGTGATTAGTTCAAGACAATTAGTAAGCAGAGCAGAGGAATACTGACAAAGTTCAGGTAAGGAACAATATACAGACCTCAAGATCACAAATTCAGTATCCACTCAAACAAACAGAAATATAATTTTCTCATCCCCTGAGTAGCTCCCAAGCCAATCAGTTGGCACTGTACCTTAACTAATAGAAGTCTCTTATCAGGCATGTGTTTTGCAAAGCATTCTCTTTCATTTGGTACCGATCTTATCTTTCTTTTAATAGTTTTTTCCACAAAGCAAAAATGCTTAAATCTTAGTAAATCCAACAGTCATATGAAATATGCTTTTATTTGTATAAAATTTAATAATTTACAGAGCATCTAGATTTTTCTGAGTTTTGGGTAAGAAGCTTTATAGCTTTTTAATTTTACTTGTGCATCTATTATTAGCCATTTAAATTCAATATTTGTGACGTTTATGAGTTTTATTTACTCTGTAGGTTATTGCCTCATATATCTAGCTCCAATGGTTTTAAAAATTGTTGAGAAGACTTGATTCTTCATTAAATTTTCTTTGTTCTTTAATCAAAGATTACTTGACAGCATTTGTTTCAATCCATTCCTGAACATTCCATATTGTTTATTTACCTATCTGTCAACTTTGAATGACTGGTTTGTATAAAGTCCGCAATTCAGAAAGTGAGTCCCCCTTCTGAGTTTGTTGTGTGAGAAAAGTTGTAGGAGATTATTGTTTCAGTAAATTATTAATTGAGCAACACAGTATCATTGACTCCATGCCTTATGTCGTATGTTACATATTTAGAGATTTGTTCATTTCACTTGACTGAAAATACCCTCCCATGAATTAGTTCCTGTCCATTGCCCGATTGTGCTCAGTCTCAAATAACTACCATTTGACATTTTTATTTTACACATTAGAATATTTCTTTGTCTAGTATAAAACCATACTTTTTAAAAACATATCAGTAATTTACATTTTGTGCCAAATTGGTTTCATCAAGCATTACATTTCCATGTTGTTATGTATTGTAATATTACCTCTTTTATTGGACAGAATAGTACTACATGGTATGTATGTACTTGTGGATATATATTCAGATATATGTAGAGAGAGACAGTGCAGTTAAAATATATACATACATCACATTTCATTTATCTGTTAATCTACTAGTGGACATTTATTTATTTTGCTACCATATTTTGCCTATTATGAAAGTTTCTGCTATAAACGTAGAATTCTTGATGTATCTTTGAGATCCTTGTTTTGATTTATTTGAATAAGTACTGAGAAATATGACTAATGGAAGGTAGTTCACTTTTTAATTGCTTTAGGACGTCTATAATTTAGGCTACAAAAAGTGCACCACTTTACATTTTCATCAGCATATATGGGTACAAAATTCTCTACATCCTCACCACTAAAGATTGTACTTTTTATAAGAACTACATTGATTATTACAAAATGACATTTTCTTGTGATTTTGATGTTTAATTCCCTGATTATTAGAGATAATGAAACTTTTTTATATACCTGCTTGTCCTTGTATGTTGCCTTTGGAAAAATGTCTACTCAAGTCCTTCACTGATGTTTAATTAAGTTATTTGTCTTTTACACAGTAGAGGAATAGGAATTCCACATATATTTTAGAGATTAGGTAGGCATCAGGAATATGGTCTGTTGATATCATTTCCCATTTTGCAGATTACATTTATATTCCTTTAATTTAAATTGTTCATTGACAGGAATAGTTAATTCCTATTTTTTTGTCTTTTTGACAAATTTTACATGTTTGTATCTGGAAATCTGAACAACTAATTTGAAGATAACAGTATCACTGGTGAATTCTTACCAGATGGCCTAGTGAAACTCTGTATCATTTCTAATGTTTTTGTTTTGTTTTGTTTTTATTTTCTATTGTCTTTAATGGTTTGATCAATCTTCCCTTCTTACATCTGGTAATCTGAACAACTTCCTTGAAGATAATAATATGTAATATAACTGCCAATGTTAACTCCTATCATTTTGCTCTGAAACCCTGTATCATTTTTTTGTTTTTGTGTTGTTTTGTTTTTGTTTACATTGTTGGTATTTTGCTATTGTCCTTTTTTTATTATTCTTATTAAAATAAAAATTTGATTTACATTTATTGCCTTGTTGTTAATAATACTTTTGAGGGTCAGGGATATAGCTCAGTGGCACAAATGCCTGCAAGGTCCTAAGTTCAATTCCCAGTACCAAAAAAAAAAAAAGGAAACAAAGAAATTTTTTGAGATTGATATTGCACTTGTCTATTATTGCTTTTGTTGCCACTTTTATCATCATATATAAGATACTACTGCAAACTTAAGTGTTATAAATTTCCCCACATGTTTTCTTCCAGGAATTTTATCCATTTTGAATTTATTTCTGTGTCTCGTGTAAAATAGAATCCAATGTAATTTTTTTGTGTGTTTCTATGATACGCACTTTTCTTAACACCATTTATAAGGTTAATAAGTTTTGAATTGTATTCTTGAAAACTTTTCAAAACACAATTTTATTTATTAGTTTATTTGTGGTCTTGATATTCCTTTCCATTTTTTCTGTAGGTTTGTAATGAAAATGCCATTCTATTTTAATTACTGTAGCTTTCTAATATATTTAAACATAAGGAAATAAGGTGCTTCCAACTTTGCTCTTCTTGTTTATGATTATATGGATCTTCACAGCAATTTTATACCTTATATTTTGTTCAATTTTTGATAAAAGTTTTCTTGAGATTTTGAATTGGTTTCATAGACCGCTCTTATTTTTCTTTAAATTTTTTGGCATAGAGTCTCATGATGAAGTTCAGGCTGGCCTTGAGATCACCTTGTGACCCAAGCTGGTCTCAAACTCACAAAGATCCTCCTGTCTCAGCCTCCCAAGTGCTGAGCTTACAAGCATGCATCACCATGCCTGCCTTCATAGATCACTTTTAAAATCATGAATTTTTCTTTATTTGTATCTCTTATTTTTCTCTCCTTCCCTTATTTGTCCATATCCCTTTCCTCCTCTACTCTAGCATATCCCTCTACTCTCTCCTCCTTCCCTTCTTTACTTTCTCCCACTTTTCCTCCTTCCTTTTTCTCCTCCCACCCTTCTTTCCTTCTTTTATTCCTTCTTTCTTCCCTCCCTTCCTTCCTTACATCATCTTTAGTGTTTCCAATATGAGATCAGGTCATCTGTAAATAGGAACTAAGTTTTTCTTTTGGTCCACCACATATGTTTTGGTACTTTTATGATTTTGTTTCAGGTTATCTTGATTTGTTCTTTATCTTTGTATGTTTTTTCACTCACTTGTGTCCAAGAATATGTTGTTAAATTACCAAATAATTATGAGACTTTTAGTTTTCTATATATAATTGAATTCTAGCTTAATATTAATAATTTGATAAATGTTACATAATATGGTTTCAATCTTTATTTTAGCCTGAACTTTGATAATTTTTTCTGGGTTAATATGCTGTATACATTAGGAGAAATCTCTTTTCTGCTACCCTTGGTCTAATGTTGTTTAAACAACAATTATGTTAATTTTCCCTACATAGTGTTGAGCCCTATTTTTCTTTGCAGATTCTCTATATGTATTTCTGTTATGGTTTGTGTCCAGATGTCCTCCTCATGCAGTCATAGGGGGAGGTTTTTATAGGTGGCTAAATCTAGAGTGTGTGATGCTGAGATTAGGTATGAGTGATTATTAAATAAGCCCACTGATTGGTTTGGCACTTGTTCTAAACTTACCAGTTTAGAATAAAATGTGGGCAAAAAGAAAGCTAGGAAGGTTGCTTGGACTTGCTCCTTTGCTAGACTACCTTCTGCCTACTATGAACTGTTTATCCTCTGAAATGCCTAACTTCTATGCCACCCTGCCTTGGAACCAGTCAAATATGTACTGACACCTCTACAAACTGTGAGAGAAAATAAACCTTGTCTTGTTTAACTTCAGGTGTTGAATATTTTATCTCAGCAAGAAGAAAAATAACTAACACAAATCCACCTGTGAATGGATTACAATGACATCTACTATTAATGAGTTCTTATTAGTTCTTTCTTCAGCCTGCAAAACTTACTTTATATATTTAGGTGCTGTAATGTTGGGTTATATATGTTTATAATTGTGCATTGCTTCTCAGCCTTTTGGCTATGATCAAGTATAATTGTAACTCCTTCCTAATGTAGTTCTTCTGTTATCATTTTTGTATGTTTAATGAGAAAGTTTTGATATAGAAATATAGTTACTAGTGCTCTTTTTGTTTACCATTTACATGGAATGTTTTTCTATCTTTAATTTCCAATATATGTGTGTCACAACATCTAATGTAAATTCCTAGAAGAGAATATATGAGTGAATCATTTGCTTTTGCACTTATTAGGCCAGTCCATATCTTTTTACTGGTATATTTCATCCTTTAGCATTTAAAATAATCATCTATGGAGAATCACTGTGTTGTCATTTTTAGTTTTTTTTTCTTTTAGTCTCATAATTCTTCATCTTTGTGGGTTTTTTAAAATTCTTTTTTTGGTTGAGTTTTCATGTTGTTGTCCTCCATCTCATTTCTGTTTTATTTTTAAGTAGTTTCTGTTACATTGGAGTCTTGTTTTGTGTAATCTTGGGGATTACATATCTTACAGTTGTAACTGCCTACTTAAACTGATACTAACTGTAGTTTAATGACAAAGCAAACACTTCAATTGTATAATTATTATCCCAAAACACTTTTTTATCATAGTTTACTTCTAATTTATGCTACATATATTATATATATTTAGTTTTAGTTATTTAATTTTGATCTTAATTTTTAAACTAAAAATGGAAATAAATTACATACCACCATCATATATATATATTTTGTAACTGTTCGTTTTTATCAATTTTCCACCCTTAATTACATTTTGATGTTGAACTCTTTCATTTTAATGTAAGTGCTAGCTATGTCATTTTTTGTAATATAGATCTAGTGTTGATGAACACCCTTAGTTTACTTTTGAGAAAGTTTTTAAATCTCATTCAGTTTTAAAGGGTACTTTCGCTGTGTAGAGTGTTTGTGTTGGGACTTTTCCTTCTTTTTGCATCTTGAATATATAGTTCAATTTCCATCTATGCTGCAAGGTTGTAAAAGCTCTCATTTTGTATTATTTTTGCAGTAACATAAACGATCATATATGTATATATATGCATATATATATATATATATACTTTCAAAATATGACTCAACTCTGTATTACCAATTCTTTGGGCCTTCTAGTTTCTAATTAAAAATTAATATCAAGAATATTGAGTGCATTGTGTATGTACCTTTTGTCTTTCTGCAGATGCTATTATTATTCTTCCTGTTCTTAGGTGTCAACAGTTTTTAGTGTAAAGTATCTCAGTTTTGATATTTTTGCATTTAACTTATTTAGAATTCATGCAGTTGTTTGGATTTTTTGATTCATGAAATCCTCTAAGTTTTTAGCTGGTCCTCCTTCAGATACTTTTTACGTCTGTTTGTGTTTATCACTTTGTTCATTTCATTTTTTTCTGCTACTCAGACTAGACTATTTAAATCATATTAAGACTAATTTATTCCTGCTTCTGCTTGGGCAAATTTGCTTTTGAAAGGTTTTAACCAGTTTTCTATTTCTGTTACTATGGTTTCCATTTCTGAAACTTCTCTTTGTTTCCTGTTAATATTTCCTCAATCTTTATTGATATTGTCATTTTATTCATATACAGTTTTCTTTGTTTAGTCCTTTTAATATATATATATATATTTATTTTGTACCAGGAATTGAATTCACAATTCACAACCATACACTTGCCAGGCAGGGGCTGTGCCATTGAGCTATATCACTGGCGCCAGTCCTTTTAAAATTTACTTTAGATGTTTGAGTATATTGAAAACTTTTTGCAAAAAATGGTTCTATCCAATAAATCTAATTCTAAACCTTGAGAATGATATCAGTTCATTTATTTTGTGAATTTGAATGAGCTCTGTCAATATCTTTTTATTCTGTGTAATGTTTTCATTGAAAATTATTGTTTGAATATTTAGCAACTCTAAATATGTAGCAATTCTGAAAATCAGATTATCTCATATTTGCCTGTATTTTATCAATGCTGTTTTCTTGTGGAAATCGATATGATATTTTTCAGTAACTTCCTTAAATTATTGTCAGACAGGCTATCTTTCTTGTGGTTATTTCAAGTTCTGTTCTTTAACTCTTATTCTGTTTTTGACAGTGATTTATGTGAATGATACATATATGTTCAAGATGATTTTTAGTTTAGTTAACACCTGTCATGTTGCTCTGAATGTTTACCTGTTTTATTTTAGTGATATCATAAATTTGAAACAAAATTTGGGGGGTTTTTCAATGTTTCAAGTTCTTATTCTTGCTTCTTCTGTCAATTTGGTAATGGGAGAACTCTAGCTGTTTATTTTTTATGAAGACATTTTTATTTTATAGATCTTTGCAAAGAGCTCATCTTTAGTTTCATTATGAGTCTGTATAATTTTCTTCTGTTAAATTCCGTTATTTTCTTTTGTTCCTCACATTTCTTTTTGCTTGTTTTATTTGCAAGTTTCTCTTCTACTTTTACATTCTCAAAGTTTATATTCTTTCTTTTCTAATGTGTTCTTTAAATATCATAAATTTTGATATAAATATTGCTTTCATTGCATTGCACCATATTTGCTGTTATATTTTTATTTTCAAATATGTCAGAGTATTTTCTAAAATTATGACCCTATATTTGTACTTTTGCCCATACAAGTATGACACATGGTTTAACACGCAAATGTCAGTATATTCTGGTTATTGTTTCCTTATTGGTTTATAGCTTAATTCCACTGGGGTATGAAAGAATATAACACATGATTCATATTCTTTTAAATTTTTAAAATGCATTTTATTACTCAGCATATGGTCTATCTTGAAGAACTTTCTGAGTGTTTAAGCACAATATGTATTCTGATACTTATATAAATGAAATATTTTATAATTATCTAGTGGATTAAGTTTTTCTATAGTGCTACTCGTGTCAAGTATATTCTTATTGATTATCATCTACTTATTTCATCCTTCACTACCACACAAAGATTTTAACATCCAACTATAGTAGATTGATCTATTTTTCCTACTGTTGCTCCAGTTTTTGCCCGATAAAATATCATTTATTTTAAATATATATTTTTAGGGTGGTAGGCTTCTTGGAGAATTATACCTTCATCACGATGTAGTGTCCAATTTAGTCTTAATAATCACCTTGTTATGAAGACTTTCTATTCTGAAATTAATATATGTGTCCAACTTTCGTTTGATTTATGTTAACAAGGTGTATCTTGTTTTTGTAAATTTCTTTTTTAACCTGAGTTCTTGTATGTACAATCGATTTCTTGGAGAAAACATTCATTTGAATCTGGCAATTTCATCCCTTCTGAAAACCTAAATTGTTACTTTATATTCCTATTTCATTTACACTTAAAATCGATTACCTACTCATTTGAAATATGTCTTAGTTACATTTCTCAATGCTGAGACAAAATACCAACATCCACAAATTAAAAGAGGAAAGATTTATTGAGAATCAGAGTTTGTAGAGCTTTCAGTCTGCACTCAACTGGGTCAGTGGCAGAGTGGCATAGAAGATGGCCATGGCTGAAGAGAAACAGTCCATGGCAGATCAGGCAGGAAGGAGCAGCAGCAGTAGCACATAGCCACCCTGCAAGGCTTTTGGGTGGTGCCACCCACACCCAGGGTGGGGCTTCTTTCTTCAGTAGATCTTTTCAGCCACACCTAGAACAATACTAACTTCAATCAGTGGACTAATTTAGTACCATATACCCTTAATCCCAGTATCACACGCCTCAGAGGCAGCTAGCTCAGAAAAGCCTTACCTCAGAGCACATGAGGCTTTGACATCTAGATATAAGCCATAACAGTGTAATACCAAAAATAGAACACTTTCCTATTTTTGTGAGAGATAATTTTTCCTTCATTATCTGGCTTTAATTGATTACTGCATATGATTAAATCCAATCCCTTCTCTTAGCTTATTAATTACATTTATTTTAAAATATTTTAGATATTGCCATAAAATGTATAATACACATATAAATAAATTTTAGTCTACTTTCAAATGTACTATTATACATCCCATAGTGTGCAAGTAATTTATGATAGTATTCTCATTAGCTTTATTTAAATTTCTATGATATATTTGCACTATAGGACAGCTTTTTCTCCTATGAATGTCTTGCTATTTAATTCTGCCTTTTCACTTAAATAACCTTTTGGTTCTTGCCTGGTACTTGCCTGTTCCTTCTGTTTGCATTTAAAACAAAACTTAGGATATTATAGTCATATATATTATTTTCTGATATCCTGAACAGCTGCATCATGTGTAAGTTTGATTCTGATGCTTGATTTATAACTTTAGAGTATGTTTCACCTTGCCTCTTGTGCTTAAGGTTTTACCTGAATGTCCTACGTGCTGTAGTATTGCACTGGATGAAAACGAGCGAAACAGAACTTTGGTTCGGGTTTGTGTGTCACCTTAGTTAGGAGTTGAGCTCGGTTTGATATTTTTTATATTGAGCTACTCTAGCATCCTTGTTTTTCCCTTTTTGAGTTTCAATTTCTTCAACTACTTGTCAGACAACTTCTATGTCTTGCAGCATTTTCCACTGTAATCCACTAGTATTACACTGGAGATCTGTGTGGCACAATAAGGGAACGTGGTTCAATATGCTTTTAATTTATAAAATAAAGAGAAAAATTGTAGTTACTAGATAGAACTTTTGAACTTTAAATGAGAATTTATGTATAATATAAATTAAATCTTGGCAGGGTGAAAGCTTTTTATGAATGTTACATATTCTCTTGTTATCATAATAATCATCATTTTTAAAATATGGTGGAAATATTTTATGTGATAAGAGATGGCAATCTCTCTTGTTGCTATAGAAAGTGGGGGCATACTGATTTGGAGTTTACAGTTATTAATGGCAAGAGAATTTTCAATTAAATTCTGATTTATGTAGGTTTTATGATTACAATGAGTATTGCAGTATGATTGGACAGATTAACACTTATAATATATTTTCTAAATTTTATTTTTATTATAGTTCATTATTTCCCCATCTGTCATTCATAATATGTGCCAGTATTATTTCAGGTACTATAAAATGTTCTGAAAGTACAAAATAAATAAATAATAATTTCCACTTCTGTGATGTTCATGTATGGGTAAAAGATTAGGACAGATATAAAATTAATGCAAACATGAATGACAATCTAATGATATGTGATTGATGGTGTCTTTTAAAAATGCCATAGAGACATTCTTAATGGAAAAGGCAACTAAATGTACGTAGGTTCAGCAAGTAAAATATCCCTAGTGGAAATAATTTTTGATGAAGTCTTAAACAGTAAGAGTGATTTTTCCAAGCTAATAGGAACAAAAGAAAAGTATGGTCGTTATGGTGGTAGAGGTGATTGTGTGTGTGTATGTGTGTGTGTGTGTGTGTGTGTGTTTGTGTGTGTATTATGCAAATAGCTATTTAATACATTTGAATCATATGGCTGTAACACAGGGGTGATTTGGATCCTGGCTGGTGACTGTAAGTGTAGAAAAAGGTTTATCATCAAACATTTTACTTTATCTTAAAATTTTATCTGACAGGAAACAAAACCATTAAAAGACTCTATGTTGCTTTTCATTAATAAGGCTGTTTTGCTTAACTTTGCAGTAAGATAGGATTAGCCAATATGTGCTTTAGAAAGAGCTTTCTGCCAGCTGGAATGA
This sequence comes from Dinomys branickii, assembly GCA_004027595.1. Classification (NCBI taxonomy): domain Eukaryota; kingdom Metazoa; phylum Chordata; class Mammalia; order Rodentia; family Dinomyidae; genus Dinomys; species Dinomys branickii. Next base: position 44,061 of record PVLD010010986.1, on the reverse strand, counting down.
TAAATGCAAAATGTGAATGGTGATACAGGAAGAGAGGTTAAAGGATTTTAATTAATTTAGGTTTAAATTAATGAACCCAAGCACCTTCACATCCCAAAGAAAAATTTAAAAAAAATTTTTATAGAAGAATTGACCACTTTTGAGATGTAACAAAGAGGAATACATTTGAGTGAAAGACGATACTAGATTTCTATTTTGGATCCATAGGCATAGCACAGATCATAGAAACATGAGGGAGAAGTTTATTACAGACTGGAGAAACAAAATTACATAACAAAAGTCTCAATAAAAAGCAAAATCTTGCCATGTAAGATACATGTGATATGTGGCTAGAAATCTCAGAATGTGCAGGCAGAAAATAGATACAAATTCCAAAAAGTGTAAAATCGAAGCAAATCCTCAAAAAGCAGTCATAACTATTTGTTTGTCAAGTAATTGAAAAGATCACTTGGACCCTTGAGCCTATTACTATTTTAAACATTTTTCATAGAAATATATTACCACAGCATTCTTTTAGGTTTTGAGAAATACATTATTTAAGGGTGTATTTTGAAAATATATTTGTAAATCTAGTTGCTATTCATGCCTTAATATTTTTTCCTCTTACATAGTTCAGCAAAAAAAAAAAAAAAAAAATGTCTCCAACCCCCAACTGGTGTAAAGAAATCATTGTGTGGCAAGTGGCATTTCAATTACAAAGCATACTAAAAAAAACAGCATCACCTATCTGGAGAGGAAATTGAGCCTCAGGACTATTATGTTGTCACGTACTTCCAGTTTAGTGCTTTTTTTGTGACCACTCAATGATCGTAAACTACCTTTGGAAAAGTACTCTTATTGTCTTTATGTATTCTCCCGTTTCATGTGTGCATGGAGTTTAGTCTTTGGAGATTAAAGGTAGTCTTTTCATCTTTTTGTCACATCTACCTAAGCAGAGAGGAAATTGAAGCAGACAGCTTTAATAACTTTACATAGAGCAAGGAAACTAGGCACAGGCAGAATATTAAAAAGTAATCTAAAATTCAGCAATTTAAGTGCCTAGAGCTTGAAAATGACTAAGGTGTTATAGCTTAATAACATCTTTTGGAATCCCATTTTGCACTCCAAAAAGGCGGAAAGGCAACACGCAATTTGTGACACAGTATATTGCCCTTCTGAGGATAATCTGCTGCTGGTTCATTATTACATGCAGCATTCTCGGAAGCAAATTCAGATTTAAATTAGCATTTGTAGATTATTGCAGTCCTAATTTACAGTAAGTGAGGTTAGTAATTAAAATTAGTTGTGGATCGTACTAATGTATTGGTAAAACTTGGTAGTTCAAACTTAAATGTTAAAAAAGGTTTCACAAATTATTTTCAGTGCTGAGGCTTAAACCAGTGGCCTCACAGATGTGAGTCAAGTGCTCTACCTCCGAGATACAACCGCACTCCCAACAAAATATTTTAAAATTAAGTTTTTGCGTGAAAGAGACCCTTAGAAGCAACTTGAAAACAAGTTACTATTTTAAATTTTGTAATTATTTTTCATGCATCTTGTTGAGGGAAACAAATAATTAGAAGAAAGAATAAATGATGTGGAAAAATACTACAGCCAAGATTAAAATACTTCGTCAAATATTTACATACGTTATTCCCATGAACTGCAAAACACATGATGTGACAGTGGAAAAGAAATATCTTACAAATATTTTGACTCTCTAACATATTGTATTTTATTTTCAAACATCAAATATTCTTATAACCATAGACTTGGGGTGAAAAGGGGAGCAAAACTGGATTTTAAACCCTAAGAACCATTATGAAAGAAAGGAAAAAAGCTGACCCACATTACATATACTTTAAGGACAAATGAATCTTACCTCCTTTATTGGATACTGCTGTGTGCAGCTGGATATTGTTTATATACTTTGCAGCTATAATATCTTACCAGGCAAAAATATTTGGAGATACAGTAGTGTTCCCACATAAAGTCAAACTGAACAATCAGCACCTATTGGATCAGAAGAGATAAACAAAGTCCCCTAAGGAGGAAAAATTGGCATTTAGACTTTATGGTGTGACTATATTGTGCTAAACATGAACTAACCGTTTATTTTTCCCTCTTATTCTTAGGACAGGTTTGATTACGGTGAAGTAGTCATCCATTATATTTTAAACATAGCCACCCTCTTCAGCACCACCTTTCTTGAACTGACACTGAAGTAAATGGATTTGTCCTTTTACCTCAATAGAAATAGTGGAAGCAATAGTGCACAAATTGTAAACGGTGATGAATGAACCAACTGTTATGTTTCACTGATGTGAAATATGCTGTTTTTCACATGCTATCACTTATATTGTTTGTTTTCAGGAAATGGTAGATATGCCACAGAAGTACATAGAAATTGAATTTAGTAGATAAGAAATCTGAAAAGCTGGATGTTCAATTACAAAAGAATAATAACATTCATAATAGCAGTAATAATATTTCAGTTTCCTTGAATATTTGAGGGTAAGATATGGGAAAATGTCTAAACAAATAATTACATGAACACTTAGGGGAAGGAAACATAGTTGAGCTGTGAGTGCCAGCATCTCCACTCTAGGATAAAGTGCCTCGACTCTGAAAAATAAGAGCTCGGAGAGGAAATACAGTTACAGGAACCACGAGGGAACTGATGGCGGGGAAGGAAGTAGGACTAATTGATACAGAAGAGGGAGATGAGGTGAACCAGTTTGCAGAGAGACCACAGCACCTCCAGCAGCGACTAACCAGCCCCAGCCAGAAGGGGAAATGAAACCACTTCTCCGCTCACAGTGAACTGGAGAGCTGCACTATGACTAGAAGATTTTTATGCAGTCAGAAAGAGCAGGAAGAACATGAAATACCTCTTCCTGAGTGTCCCTCTAGTGTCAAAGCTGGTGAGTGAATATAGTACAAATACCAAAGGACACAGTCATGCAGAGCAGTACGTGATAGGGACACCACTGTATAGAATGGCTGGGTGTTTGAACCTGGGTCCTAGGACAGCCCATTGCCTGCTTCATACTGCCAAATTCTCAGGGTGGATGAGCTAAAGACAACCATAAGGGACTGCTGGCTGTTGTAGTGAGAAATCTCAGTGAGCGATGAGGATGGCTGAGCAAAGGCTCAGTTTCTGTATATAGGATTGCAAGCTCGTCATAATGCCATGTTCCCACTGCTAATGGTAGACTCAAAGCAGGGCCTTAATACCCTGTTATTTCTCAACCAGCCCTAGAATGTACCACAGTAATGGATTAGCCTATATATGCTCTACTTGAATTTCTTACACAGGAATACTCCCGACAATCTAGTGCCAACGAACGTGTTCGCCAGATCCAAACCCACAGCCAGGGAGAGGGACAGCAAGAGTTTGCAACCCAATAACTCAGACTGGATCAAATGCTCCAAGAATGCCTGCACCCTGTCAGAAAGAGGTCCTGAGTCTAAGTTAACTTCAGGATTGTAGTGGAGGGAGCGGATGGGTTATTGGCGTCTGAGCACTCACTCAGACTCTTTGGCAAAGAAGCTACTTGGAAGTCGCATTTGCAGTGTCTCATCGGAATATCTAATCTGTTCTCCCATTGGACAACTTATTCATTTAAATTCTTGCATGTTTCTTGAATTATTTAGTAAAATAGGCTTGTGTTATGTTCTTTTATGGTCTCATGTGTTTATTAATTTGTTATACTTGAGAAGTTGTTCTTTCATTGGTTCTGATTTAGGAAGTATCTACATCCTTTTCCTCATCTCAGTTTTCTAATGTAGTCTCTCCAACTCAAACCCCCAAGAAAATATTAACATATTTCTGTATTATTTTTCCAAACAAGTAAACTCCTCCCCACAGGTTTTTAAGTTCACCATACTTGGCTCCCTCCCAGTCTCTCCTGCCTTCAATAGTATAATTCCTTAATGCTCCCCATCCTAAGCCTTTGGGTCTACTGTATCTTACCTGGGTTATTGTCCTCCTTATAAGCAAATTCTGATAAATACATAGAGTTCCTGCAACATAAAGTGAACTCCCTTTCTGCCACATCTCATCCGTGACCCCACTACGCATTCAGCAACCTCCCATTTTCCCCACCACACCTCACACACCTCATTAAGGGGCAGTAAAAACTAACAGACTGTCACAGTGTGCGTGGATAGTGGACAAAGGTGGGGAAATAACTTCACGGATTATCATACTGGAGTGTTACAAGATCGAACCTGCGGATGCTGTTATGATTAGAAGCCATTTTTGGTAAAATATAGGGACAAGGTTGACATCAGTTCAAGTAAGTAAGAGAAGGATTAAATACTAGCAGTAGATATGCAAAACTGAAAATTATTTATGGGGAGGAAATGTCCTACTAAAAATCTCCATATAATGTGCCCTCTTAGCGCAGCCGGCAGCGCGTCAGTCTCATAAAAATCTCCATATAGGCGCTCAATTTTACTCACTTCTTTAGTCCTCAGCATGTAATAACCACTCCAAAAAAGGGAGGAGGAGAAAAAATGAGGACACATATAAGTAAATAAATAAATATATATATATATATATATAAAAAATACACATATACGTTTATTTGTTTATATATATGGAAAACAAGGAAATAGAAGATCTCTGAACCCCCCAATACTTCCAAATGAAATCAAGGAGTCAAAAATGGACAAGAAAACAAAGAACAGGAACTACAAAGCTGTGAGAAGTTCTTAGAAGGGATGAAGAAGATAGATTAATTTAGACAGGAAATGAAGCAAAATTCATAGAAATTACACTCAATATTCCCATGGTGAATTACAGGAAAATTTATAAAGTGGACAAGCGGAGCAAAACAGGTCAAAATGTGGCTCATGACGGATATGAAATCATTAAAAAGAAGTCAGAAAATAATACCTGAAAGAAAAAAATTGTATAGAAATCATATATTTCAGAAATGACCAATAGAATGATAGAGTGTTTAATACTGAGGACAAAATAGTGAATTGTGATGAAGAGCTCAAAGAAGCTGCCCTCAAAAAATGAGAGAATAATACAAGACTGCCAAGCAGCTAGTAGATCAGAAAAAATCCAGTTTATGGCTAATCAGAGGTAGAGAAAAAACCTCGAAGATAGCACAGATGGATTCACTAACATCTTTACAGAAATTATGGAAGAAAATTTCTCAAATATAAGAGAAATAGCTTAGGGCCAGGATTACAGCTCATCTGCACAAGTGTCTGCCTGTCAAACACAAAGACGAGTTTGATTCCCAGTACAAACACAAAAGGAAAAACAGTTTATAATAGAAGTAAGTGTTGCTTATAGAACATTAAAAAATTATCATGAAATAAGTTCATCAAGGCATATACTCACTAAATTCGCATATATACAGCAAAAAATAAAGAATTTCAAAGGGAGCTATAGAAAAACAAAACAGTTACATGTAAAGATAAAGCAATTAGTATCAGAGCAGACTTCTCAGCACAAAGCCTTACAAGAGTTTACAGTGAAGTATTTAAAGCCCTAGGAACAGCTAACATCCAACCCAGATCACTTTGTTTAGCAAAGCTGCACTCAAAATAGATGGAAAAAGGGACCAGGTGTATAACTTAGCAGAACAAGCGCCTTCCTGGCAATTGCAAGGTCCCGAGTTTGATTCCAGGTACCTAAATAAGTAAGTCAATAAATAAATAAATAAATAAATATGGAAAAATTCGGTATTTCCATGAAAAAGACCAGCTCAGAGGATAAAGTGTACACAGCTAAAGACACAGAAGAAACTAGTGAGATCAATGGATAAACAGCAGCAAAAAATCAAGAAAAGTAAAATAGATGCTATACCTACACATAAAGAAGGCAATGAATGGAAATAACCAACATATCTCAGGTATGTAGCTCGGTGTTAATGACCTCAACTTTTCAATCAAAAGATATAGACTAACAGACAGGATCAAAAAAACAGAATCCAACCATCTTTTGCATCCAAAAAACTCAATGAATCCAAAACGATATAGATAGAATAAAAATTAAAGGATCAAAAACAACATTCCATGCACCAGGATCCCAAAAGTAAGCAGAGGTAGCAATTCTAATATCAAATGTGGAAAGTTAAATCTAATTAGATGAGAAACAGAAGGGCATTACATACAAGTTAATGTAAGAATACAACAAGAATAGATAACATTGATAAACATATATGCACCAGATACTGAAGCACCTATCTTCATAAAACAAAAACTGCTAAAATTAAAAGGTCAAATAAGCACACAGTCACACCAGGGGACATTAGCACTCTACTTTCACAAAGGGACAGATCAATTAAATAAGAAATCTGTAAGGAAATTTCAAAGCTGAACTACAACCTTAAACATATGGACTTAATGGATATATACAGTATTCTACCCCCCTACAAAAGAGTACATATTCTTTCTTGTTTTTTTTTTTGTTTGTTTGTTTGTTTGTTTGTTTTGTACTGGGAGTTGAACTCATGACTTCAGGCTTGCCAGGCAGGCACTGTGCCATTGAGCTATATCCCCATCTCAGGGTACATATTGTTTTCAGCATCACATGGTACTTTTCTAAAATACATTATATGCTAATTAAGGACAGAAAGGTTTATTTAGCTCACAGTTTGTGGAGGTTTCAGTGCATACTTGGCTGGCTTCAAGGCAGAGTGGCACATGGCAGAGGGGCAATTATTAATGGTGGGAGAAGACAGCAAACGCAGCAGGAGCACAAAAGGGGAAAACAAGCCTCTTTTCCTCTCTTATATGTAAGCAGGCTACCCCCACCCAGGGGCCATGTAGCACTCACATAATCTCCATGCCATTCTCTTGCACATGTTCACCATGAATACAAAGTAAGAACCCTGGCATCCTGTTTAGTCAATTAGTTAACCTCCTAACATTCTCTGACTGACACAATGAACAACATCCAAGAGTGGTAAGGGCATGTCCTTTTCACCCCAGGATGTAGAAGTACTGAGTCACTTAGTGAAGCCTCTGGACTCCTCACGTTGACCCAATGCATCAAATACAATATATACTATCAGACCACTGTTCAATGAACATGGAATTCAATGAGAGGAGAAATTTCAGAAAAGCAAAAAACTTCTAGCAAATTAAAAACATACTGCTAAAATAATATATAAGATAAAATAGGTAAAGCATTCAAGACATAGGTGTACAAAAGGATTTTCTAAACAGAACCTCAATTGCAGAAGAAATAGCAGCAAGAATCAGCAAATGGGATGAAATCAGACTAAAAAGCTATACAAAAAAGGAAAAGACAAACTATGGAGTGGGAAAAGCTATTTTGCCAGCTCAGACAGAAGACTCATACCTAGAATATATAAAGAGTTCAAACTATTAAAGTGCCTAAAATTAAAGAACGAGGCAAGAAATGGGCAAGAGAAACAACAGACACTCCTCAGAGGAAGAAATACAAATGCTCCACAAATATATTTAAAAACATTCAATATCCATTAGAGAAATTCAAATTTAAAAAGGAGCAAGATTCCATGTTACTCCAGAGCAAATGGCCATTATTCGAAATCAAACAATTACAAAAGCTGGCTTGCCTATGGTGATAAAGGAAGACTTCTGTATTGCTTTTGGGAATGCAAACCAGCACAACCATCATGGAAATCACGGTGAAGATTTCTCAGAGAACTGAAATTAGGAATTCCATAGGACCCAGCTATCCACTAGCTAGGCATGTTCCCCAAAGTGCTTAACTCTTCATACTACAGTAATACCTGCATACTAATATTTATGACAGCACAGTACATGTGGAAGCACACTCTACCCTTCAATAGATGATAGATAAAGAAAATGTGGTATCTATATATAATGGTGCCAGAATTACATTTCTCTTGTTGGGGAAACACAATACCCAACACCCAAAGTTACACTGGGAAAGATTCATTTATGTCACAGCTTGTAGAGATTTCAGTCCATAGTCAGCTGGCTGAAAGGCAAAATGGAATGGCAGGTAGGCATGACTGAGGGGAAACAGTTCAGCACAGGCAGAAGGCAGCAAAGCACAGAAAGGGATGGCCACAGGTCTTTCTATCCCTTGTATCTTATTCAGCGTACTTAGGGTGCATGATACTTAATCCTAGTGCCCTTTATCCTAGCATCACACCGTGGATCAGTTCCAGCATTGCATATTGTAGATCAAGTAACTTCTGAAAAAAACTGAAACTACCTATGACTGAGTGAGGCTTTTGGGAGACATCTAAACACAAACCATTACAAATGGAATGCTACTCACCTAAAAGAATGACATGTTTTAGACATTGGTAGAAAAATGGATGCACTTGGAAAAAATAATGTTGAATGAAATAAACCAGACACACAAGCTTAAATGCCGTATTCTCTCATTTGAGTAAGGCAAAATACAAGGACAGTGACAAAGGAATGATAGGAAGGGATAAGTGGACAAATCTCTTGCAGTACAGATGTGTGAGGAAGTGGAAACGGGAAATGAGAAGAATAAAGATGTGCTACATACAGGGACCTAATAACCCCATTCACTTGTGTGTGTGTGTGTGTGTGTGTGTGTGTGTGTGTGTGTCTTTTATTTCGAAATAAGTTCTCTCTATGCAGTTCAGGCTGGGCTTGAGATCATTTTGTAGCCCAGGCTCAAACTTGAAATGATCCTCCTGCCTCAGCTTCCCAAGTGCTGAGATTACAGGCATACACCACCAGGCCTTACCTAACCTTATCTAATTTAAATACTATATGCCATAGCATGAGGTAAGACAATTAACATCAACAAGTATGAACAAGTGGGTAGGAGAACTGAAAGGGAAGGGTCTAAGGGAATGGAAGCAAGAAAGGATTTATAAAAAGCAAACTATCATGTACATGTAACCACTCGCCGAAATTATGATAAACTGCATGCATTGTAAACATGCATAATAAAATAAAAAGTTATTAAAACAAGAACGTTTGAAAAATCACTGTTAATTCCTATCACTTTGTTCTGAAACTCTGTGTCATTTTTATTGTTTTTGCTTTGTTTTGTGTTTGTCTGTGTTGTTGGTATCTTGCTACTGTTATATTTTATTATTCTGTTTAAAATAAAAAAATAAATAAAAAGTTTGGTAAGATCCTTTGTAATCTTTTTTTTTTTAACCATTGATAGATTTTATTTTCTTGTGTAAGAACCCTTATGTTGTAGCTACTGCTGGAGCTTGAGTCCTCTGGACAGAGACTCTGGTGTGGGTTTTCACAAGATGGTCGGTGAATTCCTGATAGGGAGACTTGGTGAACACAGTCTCTTTCCAAAGGTCAGGGGTCAGGTAGCTATAGGTCTTGCATATGCCATCAAAGGTGGCCTTAGCAAAGTTGCCCAGAGTAGCAGTGCAGCCCCTGGCCGAGGTGTAGCAGTCATCAATACCAGCCATCATCAGCAGCTTCTTGGGCACAGGGACTGAGACGATGCCAGTGCCTCTGGGGGAGGGGATCAGACGCACCAACACAGAGCCACAGCGGCCCATCACCTTGCAAGGGACAGTGTGAGGCTTGCCGATCTTGTTCCCCCAGTAGCCTCTCCGCACTGGGACAATGGAGAGCTTGGCCAGCATGATGGCCCCACGGATGGCAGTGGCTACCTCCTTGGAGCACTTTACACCCAGACCAACATGACCATTGTAGTCCCCAATGGCGACAAATGCCTTGAACTTGGTCTGCTGGCCAGCACGAGTCTGCTTCTGCACAGGCATGATCTTTAGAACTTCATCCTTGAGGGATGTGCCCAGGAAAAAGTCA